>JAWZXG010000092.1:0-22430 GCA_037178625.1 Skeletonema tropicum
CATCGAACGTGTGGAAAGACAGAATATCTCTAGAGAGGCAGACAACGAAAGATGTCATTAGTAAGACGGCTTAATCATCGTGACTAGCTTGGCCAAATTGCAAGGAAGATATCAACAGCGTGAGTGATGCACCCTATCGTGCAAGCCCTCGTGGAATTTGTGAGACTGTCGACAACTGAGATAAAGAGTTCATAATATTGAGGATGAGGGGTGAAGCGTCTCGTCATTGGAAAGATTGGAGATGAGCGAGAAATCGATGAGGAAGCAGTAGTCGAAGAAGAAGCCGTATCCTTGGTTGCCTGTGTCGATGATTGTGATGATGATTTATTATTATTCGTTGTTGTTGTTGGTCCATTAGTAGTAGTATATTGTTGATGCCACTTTTGTTGCAATTGTACATTTGTCAACGGTTGCATATTTTGTTGTTGTTGTTGTTGCCCACCATTAGTAGTATTGGGAGTAGTATACGGACCACCATGCCTCTCTCGAAACATTCGTTTGGTTTGTCTTCGTTCCTCATTTAATTGTCGATCTTTCTGAGCTGCCAATTGCAATTGACGGGATAGTTCATCGTTGCAGTAGTGATAATATTCATCGACCACTGGATAGTTTTTTTGGAGTTGGGAGGATGATGATGAGCCGACGTTGGTGATTCTTCGTTGATGACTGTGATGAATGGCTGGTGAGAATTGAGCTGCTGCTGCTGCTGATGGATTGTTGTTGGAACTGCGATTGGGCGTTTGATGATGAGGATTCTCCATGGTGGTTGTTTGATTCGCATGCATTTGATGATTTGACGGATCGCCGCCAACATGTTGTGCCGTTGATTTGTTGGCATTATTCTTTTTCCATCCCTTGAATAATCCTCGTTGCTTCTTTGGAGTATTATTCGCAGCGGCTCTCATGGAGATTGGCGAGGTTGACGTTGTTCCACTCATATTTTTCAATTCAATTTTGTTGGTTTCCTCTGCCAATGATGCCGTGAGCGAGAGACTACAAGACTGTTGACCTATCAACGCTTAAATCAGTCGATAGGCGAGAGCCACTGTTTCACAATTACTGATGAATTATAAATCGCCACCTCTTCAGTAGTTCGAGCTCTCCTTTATCGGCTCCATCAGGGCTGTGTCGTCACCGTTATTAAGTAGAGCGAAGGTTGTTCCTGAGTTATGTTCATCCATTCGATTTGAATGAGGTGCGAACGGGGCTGAACGCAGACGGTCGGATACTTTGTGAGAAAGGGAGACACATAATTTATGATGAATCGCCAGTCTCCTTTATCAATGTGAGAGACAACTACGGAATACGTAAATTTAGCGACATTATAGATGGGATCTAATGAAATGCTGAGCCCTTCTCCTTTCTCACTGCCTTTCTCTCAATTCGGATGAAAAGCATCTCAAGCTATGTATTGCTTGCAGTGCGTGAGTTCAGTCGGAAGCGAGGCAGCTTCATACCATCGGCCCCGCACGGCTGGCTTGAATCTTGATAGCATGAATGAAGTATGTATGAGAATTTGCGCATTAAATTAATCAACCTGTTATTGCCAGCGAAGAAAATGTTCCTTATGGACATTCAATTAGTACGATACGGCTGATATGAAATGCCATCTCCCAAGCTTTGCTACATCATATATTACTTGGGCTCGCAACTGGTAAGCACACAAGCCCGATGTCGACAGAACTAAACCTTGAGAGTTGATGAAACTATACATTGCAGTTAGTCGCTGTACCCGTGGCTGGAGGGATGCTACTCAGAGCACCTCAAGATATCCTGGTGCTGGTGTGTTAAAGCGGATTCATAAGACTCAACTGGAAATTTTCTCTCTTAGTTGACAATGCTACCAAGAAACACCTTCAAAACTAAAGGCTGAGAGCTATGCTGGCCTGACCTCTCAGAATCATCGAACGTGTGGAAAGACAGAATATCTCTAGAGAGGCAGACAACGAAAGATGTCATTAGTAAGACGGCTTAATCATCGTGACTAGCTTGGCCAAATTGCAAGGAAGATATCAACAGCGTGAGTGATGCACCCTATCGTGCAAGCCCTCGTGGAATTTGTGAGACTGTCGACAACTGAGATAAAGAGTTCATAATATTGAGGATGAGGGGTGAAGCGTCTCGTCATTGGAAAGATTGGAGATGAGCGAGAAATCGATGAGGAAGCAGTAGTCGAAGAAGAAGCCGTATCCTTGGTTGCCTGTGTCGATGATTGTGATGATGATTTATTATTATTCGTTGTTGTTGTTGGTCCATTAGTAGTAGTATATTGTTGATGCCACTTTTGTTGCAATTGTACATTTGTCAACGGTTGCATATTTTGTTGTTGTTGTTGTTGCCCACCATTAGTAGTATTGGGAGTAGTATACGGACCACCATGCCTCTCTCGAAACATTCGTTTGGTTTGTCTTCGTTCCTCATTTAATTGTCGATCTTTCTGAGCTGCCAATTGCAATTGACGGGATAGTTCATCGTTGCAGTAGTGATAATATTCATCGACCACTGGATAGTTTTTTTGGAGTTGGGAGGATGATGATGAGCCGACGTTGGTGATTCTTCGTTGATGACTGTGATGAATGGCTGGTGAGAATTGAGCTGCTGCTGCTGCTGATGGATTGTTCGTTGGAACTGCGATGGGCGTTGATGATGAGGATTCTCCATGGTGGTTGTTTGATTCGCATGCATTTGATGATTTGACGGATCGCCGCCAACATGTTGTGCCGTTGATTTGTTGGCATTATTCTTTTTCCATCCCTTGAATAATCCTCGTTGCTTCTTTGGAGTATTATTCGCAGCGGCTCTCATGGAGATTGGCGAGGTTGACGTTGTTCCACTCATATTTTTCAATTCAATTTTGTTGGTTTCCTCTGCCAATGATGCCGTGAGCGAGAGACTACAAGACTGTTGACCTATCAACGCTTAAATCAGTCGATAGGCGAGAGCCACTGTTTCACAATTACTGATGAATTATAAATCGCCACCTCTTCAGTAGTTCGAGCTCTCCTTTATCGGCTCCATCAGGGCTGTGTCGTCACCGTTATTAAGTAGAGCGAAGGTTGTTCCTGAGTTATGTTCATCCATTCGATTTGAATGAGGTGCGAACGGGGCTGAACGCAGACGGTCGGATACTTTGTGAGAAAGGGAGACACATAATTTATGATGAATCGCCAGTCTCCTTTATCAATGTGAGAGACAACTACGGAATACGTAAATTTAGCGACATTATAGATGGGATCTAATGAAATGCTGAGCCCTTCTCCTTTCTCACTGCCTTTCTCTCAATTCTGATGAAAAGCATCTCAAGCTATGTATTGCTTGCAGTGCGTGAGTTCAGTCGGAAGCGAGGCAGCTTCATACCATCGGCCCCGCACGGCTGGCTTGAATCTTGATAGCATGAATGAAGTATGTATGAGAATTTGCGCATTAAATTAATCAACCTGTTATTGCCAGCGAAGAAAATGTTCCTTATGGACATTCAATTAGTACGATACGGCTGATATGAAATGCCATCTCCCAAGCTTTGCTACATCATATATTACTTGGGCTCGCAACTGGTAAGCACACAAGCCCGATGTCGACAGAACTAAACCTTGAGAGTTGATGAAACTATACATTGCAGTTAGTCGCTGTACCCGTGGCTGGAGGGATGCTACTCAGAGCACCTCAAGATATCCTGGTGCTGGTGTGTTAAAGCGGATTCATAAGACTCAACTGGAAATTTTCTCTCTTAGTTGACAATGCTACCAAGAAACACCTTCAAAACTAAAGGCTGAGAGCTATGCTGGCCTGACCTCTCAGAATCATCGAACGTGTGGAAAGACAGAATATCTCTAGAGAGGCAGACAACGAAAGATGTCATTAGTAAGACGGCTTAATCATCGTGACTAGCTTGGCCAAATTGCAAGGAAGATATCAACAGCGTGAGTGATGCACCCTATCGTGCAAGCCCTCGTGGAATTTGTGAGACTGTCGACAACTGAGATAAAGAGTTCATAATATTGAGGATGAGGGGTGAAGCGTCTCGTCATTGGAAAGATTGGAGATGAGCGAGAAATCGATGAGGAAGCAGTAGTCGAAGAAGAAGCCGTATCCTTGGTTGCCTGTGTCGATGATTGTGATGATGATTTATTATTATTCGTTGTTGTTGTTGGTCCATTAGTAGTAGTATATTGTTGATGCCACTTTTGTTGCAATTGTACATTTGTCAACGGTTGCATATTTTGTTGTTGTTGTTGTTGCCCACCATTAGTAGTATTGGGAGTAGTATACGGACCACCATGCCTCTCTCGAAACATTCGTTTGGTTTGTCTTCGTTCCTCATTTAATTGTCGATCTTTCTGAGCTGCCAATTGCAATTGACGGGATAGTTCATCGTTGCAGTAGTGATAATATTCATCGACCACTGGATAGTTTTTTTGGAGTTGGGAGGATGATGATGAGCCGACGTTGGTGATTCTTCGTTGATGACTGTGATGAATGGCTGGTGAGAATTGAGCTGCTGCTGCTGCTGATGGATTGTTGTTGGAACTGCGATTGGGCGTTTGATGATGAGGATTCTCCATGGTGGTTGTTTGATTCGCATGCATTTGATGATTTGACGGATCGCCGCCAACATGTTGTGCCGTTGATTTGTTGGCATTATTCTTTTTCCATCCCTTGAATAATCCTCGTTGCTTCTTTGGAGTATTATTCGCAGCGGCTCTCATGGAGATTGGCGAGGTTGACGTTGTTCCACTCATATTTTTCAATTCAATTTTGTTGGTTTCCTCTGCCAATGATGCCGTGAGCGAGAGACTACAAGACTGTTGACCTATCAACGCTTAAATCAGTCGATAGGCGAGAGCCACTGTTTCACAATTACTGATGAATTATAAATCGCCACCTCTTCAGTAGTTCGAGCTCTCCTTTATCGGCTCCATCAGGGCTGTGTCGTCACCGTTATTAAGTAGAGCGAAGGTTGTTCCTGAGTTATGTTCATCCATTCGATTTGAATGAGGTGCGAACGGGGCTGAACGCAGACGGTCGGATACTTTGTGAGAAAGGGAGACACATAATTTATGATGAATCGCCAGTCTCCTTTATCAATGTGAGAGACAACTACGGAATACGTAAATTTAGCGACATTATAGATGGGATCTAATGAAATGCTGAGCCCTTCTCCTTTCTCACTGCCTTTCTCTCAATTCTGATGAAAAGCATCTCAAGCTATGTATTGCTTGCAGTGCGTGAGTTCAGTCGGAAGCGAGGCAGCTTCATACCATCGGCCCCGCACGGCTGGCTTGAATCTTGATAGCATGAATGAAGTATGTATGAGAATTTGCGCATTAAATTAATCAACCTGTTATTGCCAGCGAAGAAAATGTTCCTTATGGACATTCAATTAGTACGATACGGCTGATATGAAATGCCATCTCCCAAGCTTTGCTACATCATATATTACTTGGGCTCGCAACTGGTAAGCACACAAGCCCGATGTCGACAGAACTAAACCTTGAGAGTTGATGAAACTATACATTGCAGTTAGTCGCTGTACCCGTGGCTGGAGGGATGCTACTCAGAGCACCTCAAGATATCCTGGTGCTGGTGTGTTAAAGCGGATTCATAAGACTCAACTGGAAATTTTCTCTCTTAGTTGACAATGCTACCAAGAAACACCTTCAAAACTAAAGGCTGAGAGCTATGCTGGCCTGACCTCTCAGAATCATCGAACGTGTGGAAAGACAGAATATCTCTAGAGAGGCAGACAACGAAAGATGTCATTAGTAAGACGGCTTAATCATCGTGACTAGCTTGGCCAAATTGCAAGGAAGATATCAACAGCGTGAGTGATGCACCCTATCGTGCAAGCCCTCGTGGAATTTGTGAGACTGTCGACAACTGAGATAAAGAGTTCATAATATTGAGGATGAGGGGTGAAGCGTCTCGTCATTGGAAAGATTGGAGATGAGCGAGAAATCGATGAGGAAGCAGTAGTCGAAGAAGAAGCCGTATCCTTGGTTGCCTGTGTCGATGATTGTGATGATGATTTATTATTATTCGTTGTTGTTGTTGGTCCATTAGTAGTAGTATATTGTTGATGCCACTTTTGTTGCAATTGTACATTTGTCAACGGTTGCATATTTTGTTGTTGTTGTTGTTGCCCACCATTAGTAGTATTGGGAGTAGTATACGGACCACCATGCCTCTCTCGAAACATTCGTTTGGTTTGTCTTCGTTCCTCATTTAATTGTCGATCTTTCTGAGCTGCCAATTGCAATTGACGGGATAGTTCATCGTTGCAGTAGTGATAATATTCATCGTTTGTGGGTGTTGGATAGTTTTTTTGGAGTTGGGAGGATGATGATGAGCCGACGTTGGTGATTCTTCGTTGATGACTGTGATGAATGGCTGGTGAGAATTGAGCTGCTGCTGCTGCTGCTGCTGATGGATTGTTGTTGGAACTGCGATTGGGCGTTTGATGATGAGGATTCTCCATGGTGGTTGTTTGATTCGCATGCATTTGATGATTTGACGGATCGCCGCCAACATGTTGTGCCGTTGATTTGTTGGCATTATTCTTTTTCCATCCCTTGAATAATCCTCGTTGCTTCTTTGGAGTATTATTCGCAGCGGCTCTCATGGAGATTGGCGAGGTTGACGTTGTTCCACTCATATTTTTCAATTCAATTTTGTTGGTTTCCTCTGCCAATGATGCCGTGAGCGAGAGACTACAAGACTGTTGACCTATCAACGCTTAAATCAGTCGATAGGCGAGAGCCACTGTTTCACAATTACTGATGAATTATAAATCGCCACCTCTTCAGTAGTTCGAGCTCTCCTTTATCGGCTCCATCAGGGCTGTGTCGTCACCGTTATTAAGTAGAGCGAAGGTTGTTCCTGAGTTATGTTCATCCATTCGATTTGAATGAGGTGCGAACGGGGCTGAACGCAGACGGTCGGATACTTTGTGAGAAAGGGAGACACATAATTTATGATGAATCGCCAGTCTCCTTTATCAATGTGAGAGACAACTACGGAATACGTAAATTTAGCGACATTATAGATGGGATCTAATGAAATGCTGAGCCCTTCTCCTTTCTCACTGCCTTTCTCTCAATTCTGATGAAAAGCATCTCAAGCTATGTATTGCTTGCAGTGCGTGAGTTCAGTCGGAAGCGAGGCAGCTTCATACCATCGGCCCCGCACGGCTGGCTTGAATCTTGATAGCATGAATGAAGTATGTATGAGAATTTGCGCATTAAATTAATCAACCTGTTATTGCCAGCGAAGAAAATGTTCCTTATGGACATTCAATTAGTACGATACGGCTGATATGAAATGCCATCTCCCAAGCTTTGCTACATCATATATTACTTGGGCTCGCAACTGGTAAGCACACAAGCCCGATGTCGACAGAACTAAACCTTGAGAGTTGATGAAACTATACATTGCAGTTAGTCGCTGTACCCGTGGCTGGAGGGATGCTACTCAGAGCACCTCAAGATATCCTGGTGCTGTGTGTGTTAAAGCGGATTCATAAGACTCAACTGGAAATTTTCTCTCTTAGTTGACAATGCTACCAAGAAACACCTTCAAAACTAAAGGCTGAGAGCTATGCTGGCCTGACCTCTCAGAATCATCGAACGTGTGGAAAGACAGAATATCTCTAGAGAGGCAGACAACGAAAGATGTCATTAGTAAGACGGCTTAATCATCGTGACTAGCTTGGCCAAATTGCAAGGAAGATATCAACAGCGTGAGTGATGCACCCTATCGTGCAAGCCCTCGTGGAATTTGTGAGACTGTCGACAACTGAGATAAAGAGTTCATAATATTGAGGATGAGGGGTGAAGCGTCTCGTCATTGGAAAGATTGGAGATGAGCGAGAAATCGATGAGGAAGCAGTAGTCGAAGAAGAAGCCGTATCCTTGGTTGCCTGTGTCGATGATTGTGATGATGATTTATTATTATTCGTTGTTGTTGTTGGTCCATTAGTAGTAGTATATTGTTGATGCCACTTTTGTTGCAATTGTACATTTGTCAACGGTTGCATATTTGTTGTTGTTGTTGTTGCCCACCATTAGTAGTATTGGGAGTAGTATACGGACCACCATGCCTCTCTCGAAACATTCGTTTGGTTTGTCTTCGTTCCTCATTTAATTGTCGATCTTTCTGAGCTGCCAATTGCAATTGACGGGATAGTTCATCGTTGCAGTAGTGATAATATTCATCGTTGGTGGTGGTTGGATAGTTTTTTTGGAGTTGGGAGGATGATGATGAGCCGACGTTGGTGATTCTTCGTTGATGACTGTGATGAATGGCTGGTGAGAATTGAGCTGCTGCTGCTGCTGATGGATTGTTGTTGGACTGCGATTGGGCGTTTGATGATGAGGATTCTCCATGGTGGTTGTTTGATTCGCATGCATTTGATGATTTGACGGATCGCCGCCAACATGTTGTGCCGTTGATTTGTTGGCATTATTCTTTTTCCATCCCTTGAATAATCCTCGTTGCTTCTTTGGAGTATTATTCGCAGCGGCTCTCATGGAGATTGGCGAGGTTGACGTTGTTCCACTCATATTTTTCAATTCAATTTTGTTGGTTTCCTCTGCCAATGATGCCGTGAGCGAGAGACTACAAGACTGTTGACCTATCAACGCTTAAATCAGTCGATAGGCGAGAGCCACTGTTTCACAATTACTGATGAATTATAAATCGCCACCTCTTCAGTAGTTCGAGCTCTCCTTTATCGGCTCCATCAGGGCTGTGTCGTCACCGTTATTAAGTAGAGCGAAGGTTGTTCCTGAGTTATGTTCATCCATTCGATTTGAATGAGGTGCGAACGGGGCTGAACGCAGACGGTCGGATACTTTGTGAGAAAGGGAGACACATAATTTATGATGAATCGCCAGTCTCCTTTATCAATGTGAGAGACAACTACGGAATACGTAAATTTAGCGACATTATAGATGGGATCTAATGAAATGCTGAGCCCTTCTCCTTTCTCACTGCCTTTCTCTCAATTCTGATGAAAAGCATCTCAAGCTATGTATTGCTTGCAGTGCGTGAGTTCAGTCGGAAGCGAGGCAGCTTCATACCATCGGCCCCGCACGGCTGGCTTGAATCTTGATAGCATGAATGAAGTATGTATGAGAATTTGCGCATTAAATTAATCAACCTGTTATTGCCAGCGAAGAAAATGTTCCTTATGGACATTCAATTAGTACGATACGGCTGATATGAAATGCCATCTCCCAAGCTTTGCTACATCATATATTACTTGGGCTCGCAACTGGTAAGCACACAAGCCCGATGTCGACAGAACTAAACCTTGAGAGTTGATGAAACTATACATTGCAGTTAGTCGCTGTACCCGTGGCTGGAGGGATGCTACTCAGAGCACCTCAAGATATCCTGGTGCTGGTGTGTTAAAGCGGATTCATAAGACTCAACTGGAAATTTTCTCTCTTAGTTGACAATGCTACCAAGAAACACCTTCAAAACTAAAGGCTGAGAGCTATGCTGGCCTGACCTCTCAGAATCATCGAACGTGTGGAAAGACAGAATATCTCTAGAGAGGCAGACAACGAAAGATGTCATTAGTAAGACGGCTTAATCATCGTGACTAGCTTGGCCAAATTGCAAGGAAGATATCAACAGCGTGAGTGATGCACCCTATCGTGCAAGCCCTCGTGGAATTTGTGAGACTGTCGACAACTGAGATAAAGAGTTCATAATATTGAGGATGAGGGGTGAAGCGTCTCGTCATTGGAAAGATTGGAGATGAGCGAGAAATCGATGAGGAAGCAGTAGTCGAAGAAGAAGAAGCCGTATCCTTGGTTGCCTGTGTCGATGATTGTGATGATGATTTATTATTATTCGTTGTTGTTGTTGGTCCATTAGTAGTAGTATATTGTTGATGCCACTTTTGTTGCAATTGTACATTTGTCAACGGTTGCATATTTTGTTGTTGTTGTTGTTGCCCACCATTAGTAGTATTGGAGTAGTAGTATACGGACCACCATGCCTCTCTCGAAACATTCGTTTGGTTTGTCTTCGTTCCTCATTTAATTGTCGATCTTTCTGAGCTGCCAATTGCAATTGACGGGATAGTTCATCGTTGCAGTAGTGATAATATTCATCGACCACTGGATAGTTTTTTTGGAGTTGGGAGGATGATGATGAGCCGACGTTGGTGATTCTTCGTTGATGACTGTGATGAATGGCTGGTGAGAATTGAGCTGCTGCTGCTGCTGATGGATTGTTGTTGGAACTGCGATTGGGCGTTTGATGATGAGGATTCTCCATGGTGGTTGTTTGATTCGCATGCATTTGATGATTTGACGGATCGCCGCCAACATGTTGTGCCGTTGATTTGTTGGCATTATTCTTTTTCCATCCCTTGAATAATCCTCGTTGCTTCTTTGGAGTATTATTCGCAGCGGCTCTCATGGAGATTGGCGAGGTTGACGTTGTTCCACTCATATTTTTCAATTCAATTTTGTTGGTTTCCTCTGCCAATGATGCCGTGAGCGAGAGACTACAAGACTGTTGACCTATCAACGCTTAAATCAGTCGATAGGCGAGAGCCACTGTTTCACAATTACTGATTGAATTATAAATCGCCACCTCTTCAGTAGTTCGAGCTCTCCTTTATCGGCTCCATCAGGGCTGTGTCGTCACCGTTATTAAGTAGAGCGAAGGTTGTTCCTGAGTTATGTTCATCCATTCGATTTGAATTGAGGTGCGAACGGGGCTGAACGCAGACGGTCGGATACTTTGTGAGAAAGGGAGACACATAATTTATGATGAATCGCCAGTCTCCTTTATCAATGTGAGAGACAACTACGGAATACGTAAATTTAGCGACATTATAGATGGGATCTAATGAAATGCTGAGCCCTTCTCCTTTCTCACTGCCTTTCTCTCAATTCGGATGAAAAGCATCTCAAGCTATGTATTGCTTGCAGTGCGTGAGTTCAGTCGGAAGCGAGGCAGCTTCATACCATCGGCCCCGCACGGCTGGCTTGAATCTTGATAGCATGAATGAAGTATGTATGAGAATTTGCGCATTAAATTAATCAACCTGTTATTGCCAGCGAAGAAAATGTTCCTTATGGACATTCAATTAGTACGATACGGCTGATATGAAATGCCATCTCCCAAGCTTTGCTACATCATATATTACTTGGGCTCGCAACTGGTAAGCACACAAGCCCGATGTCGACAGAACTAAACCTTGAGAGTTGATGAAACTATACATTGCAGTTAGTCGCTGTACCCGTGGCTGGAGAGGGATGCTACTCAGAGCACCTCAAGATATCCTGGTGCCTGGTGTGTTAAAGCGGATTCATAAGACTCAACTGGAAATTTTCTCTCTTAGTTGACAATGCTACCAAGAAACACCTTCAAAACTAAAGGCTGAGAGCTATGCTGGCCTGACCTCCTCAGAATCATCGAACGTGTGGAAAGACAGAATATCTCTAGAGAGGCAGACAACGAAAGATGTCCATTAGTAAGACGGCTTAATCATCGTGACTAGCTTGGCCAAATTGCAAGGAAGATATCAACAGCGTGAGTGATGCACCCTATCGTGCAAGCCCTCGTGGAATTTGTGAGACTGTCGACAACTGAGATAAAGAGTTCATAATATTGAGGATGAGGGGTGAAGCGTCTCGTCATTGGAAAGATTGGAGATGAGCGAGAAATCGATGAGGAAGCAGTAGTCGAAGAAGAAGCCGTATCCTTGGTTGCCTGTGTCGATGATTGTGATGATGATTTATTATTATTCGTTGTTGTTGTTGGTCCATTAGTAGTAGTATATTGTTGATGCCACTTTTGTTGCAATTGTACATTTGTCAACGGTTGCATATTTTGTTGTTGTTGTTGTTGCCCACCATTAGTAGTATTGGGAGTAGTATACGGACCACCATGCCTCTCTCGAAACATTCGTTTGGTTTGTCTTCGTTCCTCATTTAATTGTCGATCTTTCTGAGCTGCCAATTGCAATTGACGGGATAGTTCATCGTTGCAGTAGTGATAATATTCATCGACCACTGGATAGTTTTTTTGGAGTTGGGAGGATGATGATGAGCCGACGTTGGATGATTCTTCGTTGATGACTGTGATGAATGGCTGGTGAGAATTGAGCTGCTGCTGCTGCTGATGGATTGTTGTTGGAACTGCGATTGGGCGTTTGATGATGAGGATTCTCCATGGTGGTTGTTTGATTCGCATGCATTTTGATGATTTGACGGATCGCCGCCAACATGTTGTGCCGTTGATTTGTTGGCATTATTCTTTTTCCATCCCTTGAATAATCCTCGTTGCTTCTTTGGAGTATTTTATTCGCAGCGGCTCTCATGGAGATTGGCGAGGTTGACGTTGTTCCACTCATATTTTTTTCAATTCAATTTTGTTGTTGGTTTCCTCTGCCAATGATGCCGTGAGCGAGAGACTACAAGACTGTTGACCTATCAACGCTTAAATCAGTCGATAGGCGAGAGCCACTGTTTCACAATTACTGATGAATTATAAATCGCCACCTCTTCAGTAGTTCGAGCTCTCCTTTATCGGCTCCATCAGGGCTGTGTCGTCACCGTTATTAAGTAGAGCGAAGGTTGTTCCTGAGTTATGTTCATCCATTCGATTTGAATGAGGTGCGAACGGGGCTGAACGCAGACGGTCGGATACTTTGTGAGAAAGGGAGACACATAATTTATGATGAATCGCCAGTCTCCTTTATCAATGTGAGAGACAACTTACGGAATACGTAAATTTAGCGACATTATAGATGGGATCTAATGAAATGCTGAGCCCTCTCTCCTTTCTCACTGCCTTTCTCTCAATTCGGATGAAAAGCATCTCAAGCTATGTATTGCTTGCAGTGCCGTGAGTTCAGTCGGAAGCGAGGCAGCTTCATACCATCGGCCCCGCACGGCTGGCTTGAATCTCTTGATAGCATGAATGAAGTATGTATGAGAATTTGCGCATTAAATTAATCAACCTGTTATTGCCAGCGAAGAAAATGTTCCTTATGGACATTCAATTAGTACGATACGGCTGATATGAAATGCCATCTCCCAAGCTTTGCTTACATCATATATTACTTGGGCTCGCAACTGGTAAGCACACAAGCCCGATGTCGGACAGAACTAAACCTTGAGAGTTGATGAAACTATACATTGCAGTTAGTCGCTGTACCCGTGGCTGGAGGGATGCTACTCAGAGCACCTCAAGATATCCTGGTGCTGGTGTGTTAAAGCGGATTCATAAGACTCAACTGGAAATTTTCTCTCTTAGTTGACAATGCTACCAAGAAACACCTTCAAAACTAAAGGCTGAGAGCTATGCTGGCCTGACCTCTCAGAATCATCGAACGTGTGGAAAGACAGAATATCTCTAGAGAGGCAGACAACGAAAGATGTCATTAGTAAGACGGCTTAATCATCGTGACTAGCTTGGCCAAATTGCAAGGAAGATATCAACAGCGTGAGTGATGCACCCTATCGTGCAAGCCCTCGTGGAATTTGTGAGACTGTCGACAACTGAGATAAAGAGTTCATAATATTGAGGATGAGGGGTGAAGCGTCTCGTCATTGGAAAGATTGGAGATGAGCGAGAAATCGATGAGGAAGCAGTAGTCGAAGAAGAAGCCGTATCCTTGGTTGCCTGTGTCGATGATTGTGATGATGATTTATTATTATTCGTTGTTGTTGTTGGTCCATTAGTAGTAGTATATTGTTGATGCCACTTTTTGTTGCAATTGTACATTTGTCAACGGTTGCATATTTTGTTGTTGTTGTTGTTGCCCACCATTAGTAGTATTGGGAGTAGTATACGGACCACCATGCCTCTCTCGAAACATTCGTTTGGTTTGTCTTCGTTCCTCATTTAATTGTCGATCTTTCTGAGCTGCCAATTGCAATTGACGGGATAGTTCATCGTTGCAGTAGTGATAATATTCATCGACCACTGGATAGTTTTTTGGAGTTGGGAGGATGATGATGAGCCGACGTTGGTGATTCTTCGTTGATGACTGTGATGATGGCTGGTGAGAATTGAGCTGCTGCTGCTGCTGATGGATTGTTGTTGGAACTGCGATTGGGCGTTTGATGATGAGGATTCTCCATGGTGGTTGTTTGATTCGCATGCATTTGATGATTTGACGGATCGCCGCCAACATGTTGTGCCGTTGATTTGTTGGCATTATTCTTTTTCCATCCCTTGAATAATCCTCGTTGCTTCTTTGGAGTATTATTCGCAGCGGCTCTCATGGAGATTGGCGAGGTTGACGTTGTTCCACTCATATTTTTCAATTCAATTTTGTTGGTTTCCTCTGCCAATGATGCCGTGAGCGAGAGACTACAAGACTGTTGACCTATCAACGCTTAAATCAGTCGATAGGCGAGAGCCACTGTTTCACAATTACTGATGAATTATAAATCGCCACCTCTTCAGTAGTTCGAGCTCTCCTTTATCGGCTCCATCAGGGCTGTGTCGTCACCGTTATTAAGTAGAGCGAAGGTTGTTCCTGAGTTATGTTCATCCATTCGATTTGAATGAGGTGCGAACGGGGCTGAACGCAGACGGTCGGATACTTTGTGAGAAAGGGAGACACATAATTTATGATGAATCGCCAGTCTCCTTTATCAATGTGAGAGACAACTACGGAATACGTAAATTTAGCGACATTATAGATTGGGATCTAATGAAATGCTGAGCCCTTCTCCTTTCTCACTGCCTTTCTCTCAATTCGGATGAAAAGCATCTCAAGCTATGTATTGCTTGCAGTGCGTGAGTTCAGTCGGAAGCGAGGCAGCTTCATACCATCGGCCCCGCACGGCTGGCTTGAATCTTGATAGCATGAATGAAGTATGTATGAGAATTTGCGCATTAAATTAATCAACCTGTTATTGCCAGCGAAGAAAATGTTCCTTATGGACATTCAATTAGTACGATACGGCTGATATGAAATGCCATCTCCCAAGCTTTGCTACATCATATATTACTTGGGGCTCGCAACTGGTAAGCACACAAGCCCGATGTCGACAGAACTAAACCTTGAGAGTTGATGAAACTATACATTGCAGTTAGTCGCTGTACCCGTGGCTGGAGGGATGCTACTCAGAGCACCTCAAGATATCCTGGTGCTGGTGTGTTAAAGCGGATTCATAAGACTCAACTGGAAATTTTCTCTCTTAGTTGACAATGCTACCAAGAAACACCTTCAAAACTAAAGGCTGAGAGCTATGCTGGCCTGACCTCTCAGAATCATCGAACGTGTGGAAAGACAGAATATCTCTAGAGAGGCAGACAACGAAAGATGTCATTAGTAAGACGGCTTAATCATCGTGACTAGCTTGGCCAAATTGCAAGGAAGATATCAACAGCGTGAGTGATGCACCCTATCGTGCAAGCCCTCGTGGAATTTGTGAGACTGTCGACAACTGAGATAAAGAGTTCATAATATTGAGGATGAGGGGTGAAGCGTCTCGTCATTGGAAAGATTGGAGATGAGCGAGAAATCGATGAGGAAGCAGTAGTCGAAGAAGAAGCCGTATCCTTGGTTGCCTGTGTCGATGATTGTGATGATGATTTATTATTATTCGTTGTTGTTGTTGGGTCCATTAGTAGTAGTATATTGTTGATGCCACTTTTGTTGCAATTGTACATTTGTCAACGGTTGCATATTTTGTTGTTGTTGTTGTTGCCCACCATTAGTAGTATTGGGAGTAGTATACGGACCACCATGCCTCTCTCGAAACATTCGTTTGGTTTGTCTTCGTTCCTCATTTAATTGTCGATCTTTCTGAGCTGCCAATTGCAATTGACGGGATAGTTCATCGTTGCAGTAGTGATAATATTCATCGACCACTGGATAGTTTTTTTGGAGTTGGGAGGATGATGATGAGCCGACGTTGGTGATTCTTCGTTGATGACTGTGATGAATGGCTGGTGAGAATTGAGCTGCTGCTGCTGCTGATGGATTGTTGTTGGAACTGCGATTGGGCGTTTGATGATGAGGATTCTCCATGGTGGTTGTTTGATTCGCATGCATTTGATGATTTGACGGATCGCCGCCAACATGTTGTGCCGTTGATTTGTTGGCATTATTCTTTTTCCATCCCTTGAATAATCCTCGTTGCTTCTTTGGAGTATTATTCGCAGCGGCTCTCATGGAGATTGGCGAGGTTGACGTTGTTCCACTCATATTTTTCAATTCAATTTTGTTGGTTTCCTCTGCCAATGATGCCGTGAGCGAGAGACTACAAGACTGTTGACCTATCAACGCTTAAATCAGTCGATAGGCGAGAGCCACTGTTTCACAATTACTGATGAATTATAAATCGCCACCTCTTCAGTAGTTCGAGCTCTCCTTTATCGGCTCCATCAGGGCTGTGTCGTCACCGTTATTAAGTAGAGCGAAGGTTGTTCCTGAGTTATGTTCATCCATTCGATTTGAATGAGGTGCGAACGGGGCTGAACGCAGACGGTCGGATACTTTGTGAGAAAGGGAGACACATAATTTATGATGAATCGCCAGTCTCCTTTATCAATGTGAGAGACAACTACGGAATACGTAAATTTAGCGACATTATAGATGGGATCTAATGAAATGCTGAGCCCTTCTCCTTTCTCACTGCCTTTCTCTCAATTCGGATGAAAAGCATCTCAAGCTATGTATTGCTTGCAGTGCGTGAGTTCAGTCGGAAGCGAGGCAGCTTCATACCATCGGCCCCGCACGGCTGGCTTGAATCTTGATAGCATGAATGAAGTATGTATGAGAATTTGCGCATTAAATTAATCAACCTGTTATTGCCAGCGAAGAAAATGTTCCTTATGGACATTCAATTAGTACGATACGGCTGATATGAAATGCCATCTCCCAAGCTTTGCTACATCATATATTACTTGGGCTCGCAACTGGTAAGCACACAAGCCCGATGTCGACAGAACTAAACCTTGAGAGTTGATGAAACTATACATTGCAGTTAGTCGCTGTACCCGTGGCTGGAGGGATGCTACTCAGAGCACCTCAAGATATCCTGGTGCTGGTGTGTTAAAGCGGATTCATAAGACTCAACTGGAAATTTTCTCTCTTAGTTGACAATGCTACCAAGAAACACCTTCAAAACTAAAGGCTGAGAGCTATGCTGGCCTGACCTCTCAGAATCATCGAACGTGTGGAAAGACAGAATATCTCTAGAGAGGCAGACAACGAAAGATGTCATTAGTAAGACGGCTTAATCATCGTGACTAGCTTGGCCAAATTGCAAGGAAGATATCAACAGCGTGAGTGATGCACCCTATCGTGCAAGCCCTCGTGGAATTTGTGAGACTGTCGACAACTGAGATAAAGAGTTCATAATATTGAGGATGAGGGGTGAAGCGTCTCGTCATTGGAAAGATTGGAGATGAGCGAGAAATCGATGAGGAAGCAGTAGTCGAAGAAGAAGCCGTATCCTTGGTTGCCTGTGTCGATGATTGTGATGATGATTTATTATTATTCGTTGTTGTTGTTGGTCCATTAGTAGTAGTATATTGTTGATGCCACTTTTGTTGCAATTGTACATTTGTCAACGGTTGCATATTTTGTTGTTGTTGTTGTTGCCCACCATTAGTAGTATTGGGA
This sequence comes from Skeletonema tropicum, assembly GCA_037178625.1. Classification (NCBI taxonomy): domain Eukaryota; phylum Bacillariophyta; class Thalassiosirophyceae; order Thalassiosirales; family Thalassiosiraceae; genus Skeletonema; species Skeletonema tropicum. The sequence continues at coordinate 17,615 of JAWZXG010000092.1, forward strand.
GTAGTATACGGACCACCATGCCTCTCTCGAAACATTCGTTTGGTTTGTCTTCGTTCCTCATTTAATTGTCGATCTTTCTGAGCTGCCAATTGCAATTGACGGGATAGTTCATCGTTGCAGTAGTGATAATATTCATCGACCACTGGATAGTTTTTTTGGAGTTGGGAGGATGATGATGAGCCGACGTTGGTGATTCTTCGTTGATGACTGTGATGAATGGCTGGTGAGAATTGAGCTGCTGCTGCTGCTGATGGATTGTTGTTGGAACTGCGATTGGGCGTTTGATGATGAGGATTCTCCATGGTGGTTGTTTGATTCGCATGCATTTGATGATTTGACGGATCGCCGCCAACATGTTGTGCCGTTGATTTGTTGGCATTATTCTTTTTCCATCCCTTGAATAATCCTCGTTGCTTCTTTGGAGTATTATTCGCAGCGGCTCTCATGGAGATTGGCGAGGTTGACGTTGTTCCACTCATATTTTTCAATTCAATTTTGTTGGTTTCCTCTGCCAATGATGCCGTGAGCGAGAGACTACAAGACTGTTGACCTATCAACGCTTAAATCAGTCGATAGGCGAGAGCCACTGTTTCACAATTACTGATGAATTATAAATCGCCACCTCTTCAGTAGTTCGAGCTCTCCTTTATCGGCTCCATCAGGGCTGTGTCGTCACCGTTATTAAGTAGAGCGAAGGTTGTTCCTGAGTTATGTTCATCCATTCGATTTGAATGAGGTGCGAACGGGGCTGAACGCAGACGGTCGGATACTTTGTGAGAAAGGGAGACACATAATTTATGATGAATCGCCAGTCTCCTTTATCAATGTGAGAGACAACTACGGAATACGTAAATTTAGCGACATTATAGATGGGATCTAATGAAATGCTGAGCCCTTCTCCTTTCTCACTGCCTTTCTCTCAATTCGGATGAAAAGCATCTCAAGCTATGTATTGCTTGCAGTGCGTGAGTTCAGTCGGAAGCGAGGCAGCTTCATACCATCGGCCCCGCACGGCTGGCTTGAATCTTGATAGCATGAATGAAGTATGTATGAGAATTTGCGCATTAAATTAATCAACCTGTTATTGCCAGCGAAGAAAATGTTCCTTATGGACATTCAATTAGTACGATACGGCTGATATGAAATGCCATCTCCCAAGCTTTGCTACATCATATATTACTTGGGCTCGCAACTGGTAAGCACACAAGCCCGATGTCGACAGAACTAAACCTTGAGAGTTGATGAAACTATACATTGCAGTTAGTCGCTGTACCCGTGGCTGGAGGGATGCTACTCAGAGCACCTCAAGATATCCTGGTGCTGGTGTGTTAAAGCGGATTCATAAGACTCAACTGGAAATTTTCTCTCTTAGTTGACAATGCTACCAAGAAACACCTTCAAAACTAAAGGCTGAGAGCTATGCTGGCCTGACCTCTCAGAATCATCGAACGTGTGGAAAGACAGAATATCTCTAGAGAGGCAGACAACGAAAGATGTCATTAGTAAGACGGCTTAATCATCGTGACTAGCTTGGCCAAATTGCAAGGAAGATATCAACAGCGTGAGTGATGCACCCTATCGTGCAAGCCCTCGTGGAATTTGTGAGACTGTCGACAACTGAGATAAAGAGTTCATAATATTGAGGATGAGGGGTGAAGCGTCTCGTCATTGGAAAGATTGGAGATGAGCGAGAAATCGATGAGGAAGCAGTAGTCGAAGAAGAAGCCGTATCCTTGGTTGCCTGTGTCGATGATTGTGATGATGATTTATTATTATTCGTTGTTGTTGTTGGTCCATTAGTAGTAGTATATTGTTGATGCCACTTTTGTTGCAATTGTACATTTGTCAACGGTTGCATATTTTGTTGTTGTTGTTGTTGCCCACCATTAGTAGTATTGGGAGTAGTATACGGACCACCATGCCTCTCTCGAAACATTCGTTTGGTTTGTCTTCGTTCCTCATTTAATTGTCGATCTTTCTGAGCTGCCAATTGCAATTGACGGGATAGTTCATCGTTGCAGTAGTGATAATATTCATCGACCACTGGATAGTTTTTTTGGAGTTGGGAGGATGATGATGAGCCGACGTTGGTGATTCTTCGTTGATGACTGTGATGAATGGCTGGTGAGAATTGAGCTGCTGCTGCTGCTGATGGATTGTTGTTGGAACTGCGATTGGGCGTTTGATGATGAGGATTCTCCATGGTGGTTGTTTGATTCGCATGCATTTGATGATTTGACGGATCGCCGCCAACATGTTGTGCCGTTGATTTGTTGGCATTATTCTTTTTCCATCCCTTGAATAATCCTCGTTGCTTCTTTGGAGTATTATTCGCAGCGGCTCTCATGGAGATTGGCGAGGTTGACGTTGTTCCACTCATATTTTTCAATTCAATTTTGTTGGTTTCCTCTGCCAATGATGCCGTGAGCGAGAGACTACAAGACTGTTGACCTATCAACGCTTAAATCAGTCGATAGGCGAGAGCCACTGTTTCACAATTACTGATGAATTATAAATCGCCACCTCTTCAGTAGTTCGAGCTCTCCTTTATCGGCTCCATCAGGGCTGTGTCGTCACCGTTATTAAGTAGAGCGAAGGTTGTTCCTGAGTTATGTTCATCCATTCGATTTGAATGAGGTGCGAACGGGGCTGAACGCAGACGGTCGGATACTTTGTGAGAAAGGGAGACACATAATTTATGATGAATCGCCAGTCTCCTTTATCAATGTGAGAGACAACTACGGAATACGTAAATTTAGCGACATTATAGATGGGATCTAATGAAATGCTGAGCCCTTCTCCTTTCTCACTGCCTTTCTCTCAATTCTGATGAAAAGCATCTCAAGCTATGTATTGCTTGCAGTGCGTGAGTTCAGTCGGAAGCGAGGCAGCTTCATACCATCGGCCCCGCACGGCTGGCTTGAATCTTGATAGCATGAATGAAGTATGTATGAGAATTTGCGCATTAAATTAATCAACCTGTTATTGCCAGCGAAGAAAATGTTCCTTATGGACATTCAATTAGTACGATACGGCTGATATGAAATGCCATCTCCCAAGCTTTGCTACATCATATATTACTTGGGCTCGCAACTGGTAAGCACACAAGCCCGATGTCGACAGAACTAAACCTTGAGAGTTGATGAAACTATACATTGCAGTTAGTCGCTGTACCCGTGGCTGGAGGGATGCTACTCAGAGCACCTCAAGATATCCTGGTGCTGGTGTGTTAAAGCGGATTCATAAGACTCAACTGGAAATTTTCTCTCTTAGTTGACAATGCTACCAAGAAACACCTTCAAAACTAAAGGCTGAGAGCTATGCTGGCCTGACCTCTCAGAATCATCGAACGTGTGGAAAGACAGAATATCTCTAGAGAGGCAGACAACGAAAGATGTCATTAGTAAGACGGCTTAATCATCGTGACTAGCTTGGCCAAATTGCAAGGAAGATATCAACAGCGTGAGTGATGCACCCTATCGTGCAAGCCCTCGTGGAATTTGTGAGACTGTCGACAACTGAGATAAAGAGTTCATAATATTGAGGATGAGGGGTGAAGCGTCTCGTCATTGGAAAGATTGGAGATGAGCGAGAAATCGATGAGGAAGCAGTAGTCGAAGAAGAAGCCGTATCCTTGGTTGCCTGTGTCGATGATTGTGATGATGATTTATTATTATTCGTTGTTGTTGTTGGTCCATTAGTAGTAGTATATTGTTGATGCCACTTTTGTTGCAATTGTACATTTGTCAACGGTTGCATATTTTGTTGTTGTTGTTGTTGCCCACCATTAGTAGTATTGGGAGTAGTATACGGACCACCATGCCTCTCTCGAAACATTCGTTTGGTTTGTCTTCGTTCCTCATTTAATTGTCGATCTTTCTGAGCTGCCAATTGCAATTGACGGGATAGTTCATCGTTGCAGTAGTGATAATATTCATCGACCACGGTGGTGGTTGGATAGTTTTTTGGAGTTGGGAGGATGATGATGAGCCGACGTTGGTGATTCTTCGTTGATGACTGTGATGAATGGCTGGTGAGAATTGAGCTGCTGCTGCTGCTGATGGATTGTTGTTGGAACTGCGATTGGGCGTTTGATGATGAGGATTCTCCATGGTGGTTGTTTGATTCGCATGCATTTGATGATTTGACGGATCGCCGCCAACATGTTGTGCCGTTGATTTGTTGGCATTATTCTTTTTTCCATCCCTTGAATAATCCTCGTTGCTTCTTTGGAGTATTATTCGCAGCGGCTCTCATGGAGATTGGCGAGGTTGACGTTGTTCCACTCATATTTTTCAATTCAATTTTGTTGGTTTCCTCTGCCAATGATGCCGTGAGCGAGAGACTACAAGACTGTTGACCTATCAACGCTTAAATCAGTCGATAGGCGAGAGCCACTGTTTCACAATTACTGATGAATTATAAATCGCCACCTCTTCAGTAGTTCGAGCTCTCCTTTATCGGCTCCATCAGGGCTGTGTCGTCACCGTTATTAAGTAGAGCGAAGGTTGTTCCTGAGTTATGTTCATCCATTCGATTTGAATGAGGTGCGAACGGGGCTGAACGCAGACGGTCGGATACTTTGTGAGAAAGGGAGACACATAATTTATGATGAATCGCCAGTCTCCTTTATCAATGTGAGAGACAACTACGGAATACGTAAATTTAGCGACATTATAGATGGGATCTAATGAAATGCTGAGCCCTTCTCCTTTCTCACTGCCTTTCTCTCAATTCTGATGAAAAGCATCTCAAGCTATGTATTGCTTGCAGTGCGTGAGTTCAGTCGGAAGCGAGGCAGCTTCATACCATCGGC
>JAWZXG010000030.1:0-205641 GCA_037178625.1 Skeletonema tropicum
AACCCTAACCCTAACCCTAACCCTAACCCTAACCCTAACCCTAACCCTAACCCTAACCCTAACCCTAACCCTAACCCTAACCCTAACCCTAACCCTAACCCTAACCCTAACCCTAACCCTAACCCTAACCCTAACCCACCCTAACCCTAACCCTAACCCTAACCCTAACCCTAACCCTAACCCTAACCCTAACCCTAACCCTAACCCTAACCCCTAACCCTAACCCTAACCCTAACCCTAACCCTAACCCTAACCCTAACCCTAACCCTAACCCTAACCCTAACCCTAACCCTAACCCTAACCCTAACCCTAACCCTAACCCTAACCCTAACCCTAACTGATATTGGTTCATATATTGATTATAGAGAGAAGTAAGGTCGCTCGCTTCGCTCGCTCCCCACTGATTGACTTGCAGCTGCAGCTACAGCCGTCGAAGAAACAGAGGTAGCACATGCACATCGATCTTTGCATCGAGCTTCAAACTGCTTCCGGCGCCACCAAAGAACGATTTTGGTCCCGGAAAGTTCCCTAATCTCATATTCAGTGTGATCATGCACGGATTGACTTGCAGCTGCAGCTACTGCCTTCGAAGGAACAGAGGTAGCACATGCACATCGATCTTTGCATCGAGCTTCAAACTGCTTCCGGCGCCACCAAAGAACGATTTTGGTCCCAGCAAATTCCCTAATCTCACTGTAAGGCAAGGTAAGAACTGTTACCTTCTTATAATTTGTCTGAATCGTATCATACAGAGATTGTAGAGATGGGTCCCTCCTAATGGTACTAATATACCTGTAATGACTTCCATCATGGTGCAAACAAATTGCACCTTCAGGAGGGGTCACCCATCTTGCACCAAAAACGTGGACTCGAAGCTTGCAGATATCATTGCTCCAATATGCAATGAAGCAGTGTCTACCTCCATTTGGAGGTGATGAGTAGTGGACAACAGTTCGCCTCCAGAAATGACACAAGACAAGAATGACTGCATTCCCATTCCAAAAATTGGGTCCCACAGGCCTGTTAAAGTCTGTATTTGCATTCCAAATCCTGTCCAAGAACTCTGCTTTGACGTTCGATGTCCTACGGTCAGTTTCAATCCAAGTGCATCTGTCGTGGTCAGAGAAAGCTACGTCTCTAATCTTATGATTGGACGAAACAAATAGACTCTGATTAGCTTCCAAGTGTCGACGTATTCTTTCCCTCCAAGAGCTCATAAAGTTGTTACTCAAATTCTCAAAGTGTGCTAATCTAGCACTTGCACCATCATCACCAAAACCTTGACCGAACAAATACAAGGGCTCGACTGCATAATCATAAAGACCAGCCATAAAAGCACGATGAAGACAATGACCATCACCTGCAACATTGATAATCACACCAACATCTTCCAAGGTATCAACATCATTCAGACCATGCTCAACAGCAAACAGATCTGTTAAATGTTGTCTAACATTAGGCCTCAGCAACGCAACGTCCTCGTCTGATTCATCATCAGAGTTAAGATTGTAAATCATGACTCTTCCAACACCATGATCAAGACGACCACCATTTATGACCTCATTTCTGAACTCAGTTCTAAACTCTAGAACCTGGAACATGACTCTAGATCTTTCAGCACTAACCATGAATCTAACCTGAAAATCTACATCATCACCTCTGACCAAGTTGATGAAAGGATCAGGCGCCTCAGCCTCAGCCTCTTTGGCCATTTTATCAAGAAGTATCTAGATGACCAGCAATATCGACTGAGAGCTTCTCTGTGATGTCCCTCTGCGTGTAGAAGCGCAATTGTGCAGCAAACAAGCCGAACAGCAGCGATGTACTAAGTGATGCGGCAGTCTTTCTCCCTGCTAGATCTGTAACTCTCTAGACGCCTCCTCTAAAATAGGCCTCGATGAAAAGTGGTATGAGCGATATAGTACACACACCAATAAGTCCAATATTGACTAAGAGCTTCTCTGTGATGTCCCTCTGCGTGTAGAAGCGCAATTGTGCAGCAAACAAGCCGAACAGCAGCAATGTACTAAGTGATGCGGCAGACTTTCTCCCTGCTAGATCTGTAACTCTAGACGCCTCCTATGAAACAAACCTCAATGAAAAGTGGTATGAGCGATGTATTACACACACCAATAAGTCCAATATCGACTGAGAGCTTCTCTGTGATGTCCCTCTGCGTGTAGAAGCGCAATTGTGCAGCAAACAAGCCGAACAGCAGCGATGTACTAAGCGATGCGGCAGTCTTTCTCCCTTCTAGATCTGTAGACCTTCTTTTGAGATCAGATCTAGACGCCTCCTCTAAAATAGGCCTCAATGAAAAGTGGTATGAGCGATATAGTACACACACCAATAAGTCCAATATTGACTAAGAGCTTCTCTGTGATGTCCCTCTGCGTGTAGAAGCGCAATTGTGCAGCAAACAAGCCGAACAGCAGCAATGTACTAAGTGATGCGGCAGTCTTTCTCCCTGCTAGATCTGTAAGTCTAGACGCCTCCTATGAAATAGGCCTCGATGAAAAGTGGTATGAGCGATGTAGTACACACACCAATAAGTCCAATATCGACTGAGAGCTTCTCTGTGATGTCCCTCTGCATGTAGAAGCGCAATTGTGCAGCAAACAAGCCGAACAGCAGCGATGTACTAAGCGATGCGGCACTCTTTCTCCCTGCTAGATCTGTAACTCTAGACGCCTCCTCTGGAATTGGCCTCGATGAAAAGTGGTATGAGCGATGTAGTACACACACCAATAAGTCCAATATCGACTGAGAGCTTCTCTGTGATGTCCCTCTGCGTGTAGAAGCGCAATTGTGCAGCAAACAAGCCGAACAGCAGCGATGTACTAAGTGATGCGGCAGTCTTTCTCCCTGCTAAATCTGTAAGTCTAGACGCCTCCTCTAAAATAGGCCTCGATGAAAAGTGGTATGAGCGATATAGTACACACACCAATAAGTCCAATATTGACTAAGAGCTTCTCTGTGATGTCCCTCTGCGTGTAGAAGCGCAATTGTGCAGCAAACAAGCCGAACAGCAGCGATGTACTAAGCGATGCGGAAGTCTTTCTCCCTGCTAGATCTGTAACTCTAGACGCCTCCTATGAAATAGGCCTCGATGAAAAGTTAGGGTTATTAGGGGATCTTCTAATAATGCACGTAAGTTGTACATTTACATTGGCAATCTGAAGTTGGAGGTTGAGAAAATGGATGCGGTTGCGTGGACCGATAGGATTATTGAGCTTTACAAGCTAGCGGACGTAATGAGTTGCGTCGCAAATTTGCGCCCTAGGCAGCTTGAGCGGATCAGGCTCTACACTGAGTCGGTAGGAGAGGACTTAATGGATGAGGTGAAGGGCCGAGCAGGGTTTGATGATATTTTTGATGACGCCAACAACGGCGCCAATCCCAAGTCAATGCAGGAAATTGGTTTACAAGTAGCCACTGTCCAGCGCAAGCAGAATAAGGCCAAGGGTCTAGTCCTTTCCCAAGATCTTACACGCTTCGAGAAGAAGGATGGAAGTAGTGGCGGTAGAGGTTCCGGTGGTGGAGCCCCTAAGAATGGCAGCCGCTACAACAACCGTGGAAATGGCGGCGGTGGCAAGAGGAGCTGGCAATCAGGTGACAACGATCAGGGGAGCAAGAGGAGACGATACAACAACAATAGCAACAATTACAATCGGAACAACCAGCAACAGGGTGGAAACCAGTATGGTGGAAACAGGTTCAATCATGACGAGAAGCTCTGTGAACTTCCGGGTCACAACCGTAGTCACAAGTGGAAGGACTGCCGCTGCAACTACAGAAATAAGGATTACAACCATCAGCACGCATTGAGGATGGCAGAAAAGGAAGATGCTCCTGGTTGGTTCAAGGGGCAGGTACGACATTCACAGATGAGAAGGAACGGAGGTAATGGCAACGATCAGCAAAACCAGTCGCATTATCAAGACAACAGTAACTACCACAATTGGCAGCAACCACCAGTCGGTCCTCCTCCTCCAGGGGCTCCTCCTCCTTCGTTCAACTATCATTATCAACAGCCTTCGCAACAGCAGATGCCTCCACCATCGCAATCCTATATGCAAGTGCCTCCTCCTCCGCCGCAGCAGGCAGCCCGAGGTCCAGGAAGAAGCGGTCCTTCTTCTAATGGCCAGCATAGCGGTGGTAAATGGGTATTTCTGTCCCTTCAGCCTAATCAGATGTGAAACGACGACCCGCAAGGGGACTTGGATTCTTTTTATTTTGGGTATCATTGTGAGCAAGTATTGTCTAACTACTCGGCCCAGCAAGGAGACGTCCAAGCTGAAGCCATTGAGTATTCCGCTGTAGCACCAGCCAGTTTGAGGGTCCCAGCGTCGGATCCTCGTTTTCAGCCCAAGAGTGGCAGTCGCGGAGAGTCCAGCGTCGACTCCTTTGTCCCAGCGTCGGATCCGCTTGGTTTGGAATCAGACCTCTTTTCTACTCCAGCGTCGAGTTATGTCCTTGAGCTCGAAGAGCAAGATTATTATGGATTTGGTCCTGGTGATTGTTTCACTTTTACTAATGAGGACCTTCAGGAGATCTATTCATCTCATTGTCAGAGCGAGCTAGAGTCTTATGTCATGCATTTAGGGACTGCTACATTGCAGTCGCAAGTGGAGTATGTGCGTCGATCAAACCCAGAGTATTCAGCATTTACACATCATGATCTTCAAGATCTCTTCATGGAAAACTATGTCCATGATTACTGCATGGAAACTTTTGCAACGACTTGGCAGGATGAATTTGTCAATGATGTCTCAGTTACTGGTCAAGAATATCTCTTTAAGGTTGAGGAGGATGATAAAGTTCTCAATTCGATCAACATCATTCAGGGTCCAGATGTAGTATTTGTTACTGGACAAGACGGAAAATCTGTTCCACTTGCAATGGTCATCATCCAAGTTCGATCTATTCAAGGCAAGGGTACGGCTAGATATTTCAGAGCCTTGCTAGATACAGGTTCCAATGTCAGTCTTGCACACTCAAGGGTACTTCCGCAAGGTACTCAGATGGATCTCTTGACGGAGAAGAAACTGGTTAGCACGGCAGCAGGCCTCATGTCCCCTAGTGGTCTATTGACGATAGATGGCCTTCGCCTTCCCGAGTTCAACAGGAATGCAGTTATTCAGTCACATAAATTCCAAGTATTCTCTGCCGACTGTCGTTTCGATCTTATTCTTGGAATGGATTTCATGAAGAAAGTGGGTGTAGATATCCTATTGAGTTCCTTGGAGGTGGAAGCATTTGGAGTACGGTTACCAATGTCTTCATACGGCTCAGCCCCCAGGACTTCCAGTCTTATCGACAGTCTTCAAGTTGAAGATGATATCGACTTCATTGGTGACGACGTATTTACCACTCAGATTGCAGATGCCAAGTACGAGGAGGTGAATCTTGATAACTTCGTGAAAGAATATTGCACGCATCTCAATTCGTCGCAGCAGGAACAACTGCGTCTGCTCCTCGTCAAGCACAAGAAACTTTTTGATGGATCATTGGGAAGATTCGACGACGAAGAAATGGATATTGAACTACAACCAAACGCTCGTCCAGTTTGGAAGCGCCCGTATCCGGTACCTCATAATCACTTGGAAGTTTTTCGTAAGGAATTGAATCATTTGGTTGAAATAGGAGTGCTTGCACCAGCTCATGGTGCTACAGAGTGGAGTCTGCCGACCTTCATAATTCCGAAAAAGCCGGAGGCTGGCACTGGGATACAACGTGTCCGATGGGTGAGCGATCTGAGAGAATTGAATAAAGTCATTGTCAGGAAGAACTATCCACTCCCGGTCATCACGGATGTTTTGAGTAAGCATCATGGGTATCAGTTTGCCACGTGTCTTGACTTGAGTATGCAATTCTATTGCTTCAAATTGTCGAAGAAAGCGCAGGATATTGCAGTCATCAACACTCCCTTTGGATTGTACAAGTACCTTCGCGCACCGATGGGTCTCGCCAACACACCATCATTCGCCCAAGCTAAGATGGAACAGACCTTGGCGGATGTGCCTGATGTAGATTGTTACATTGATGACGTTGGCATCTTCTCCAAAACGTGGGAAGAACACTTGGATACTTTAGGTCAAGTTTTGGAACGATTGGAAAACAAGGGCTTCACTTGCAATCCTCTCAAGTGTTTGTTTGGAGTCAAGGAAATGGAATGGCTCGGTTATATTGTCACGCCTGAAGGGTTAAAACCAAATCCCAAGAAGGTTGAGGCAATCTTGAATATGCAACGCCCTCGCAATGCTGGAGAGCTACGAAGCTTTCTAGGTCTTGTCAACTTCTACCGTGATCTCTTTCCACGACGCTCGCATTTACTGAACACCTTCTACGACCTGTCTAATTCCACTGACAAGCGAAATGTGGTCATTCCATGGACCGCTGATCACGACCGTGCCTTTCAAGAGTTGAAGGCAGTTGTTGCTAAGGATGCGCTCATGGCTTTTCCAAATCATCGTCAACCGTTCCACGTGTACACTGATGCTAGCGACAAACAGCTTGGAGCGTGTATAATGCAGAATGGTAAGCCAGTTGCGTATTATAGCAAGAAACTCTCGCCGGCGCAGATGAACTACTCAACGATGGAAAAAGAACTTTTGGCATTAGTCATGTGCTTGAAGGAGTATCGCACGATGTTGCTTGGGGCAGAGCTTCACTGTTACACTGATCACAAGAATCTATCATTTGCAAACCTGAACAGTCAGCGTGTGATGCGTTGGCGTGCATTTGTCGAAGAATATACTCCGAAGATTTACTACCTTGCTGAAAAATTGAATGTTGTTGCAGATGCTTATTCCCGGCTACCTCGCTTTGATGGGCTCGGTGCCGTGGAGGGAACAGGTGGCGCAGCTATTGCACCCCCAGAGGAATTGGATTATGTGAATGCAGTTGATACTTTGCTACAGGACGATCTATTTTGTGAATTGGATGATCCTGGTCTTCTTGATGCTCTATCATTTTACACGCTTCCTGAGGAAGACCTTGCCTACATGAACTGTCCAACTACGGATCGAAATCCACTCAGATACCAGTGGCTCCTAGATTCTCAAAACCAAGATCAAGAGTTACGTCAGAAATTGATGATCCTCAGAATCTGAACTATGAGTTGAAGACCTTCAAAGATATTGACTTATGCTCTTATTGCAGGGATCCTAACGACCCCGATGAGTATTGGAAAATTGTCCTCACCGACGAAACGCTTGATCCTACCATTGAATTCTACCACAAGTTGCTCAATCATCCAGGGCACAAGGCGCTTGAGAAGGCTTTGAATCTGTATTACCATCCAAGTCTCGGTGCTCGAGTACGAGCTTTCGTTTGCCATGATTGTCAGTTTACCAAGGCTGGCACACGCGGTATTGGACATCTCCCACCAAGAGATGTCTCTCTAGACATTTGGCAGCAAGTTGATGTCGATCTAATTGGCCCGTGGACCTTTGATCTTCGAGGAGGAAAATCAGTCGAGCTCTTTGCATTAACGTGCATTGATCGTGCTTCAGGATATCCAACAGCAAAAATCATCTCTCGGAAGACTAGCGAAGAAGTAGCGCAAGCATTCGAAGCATGTTGGCTTTCTCTTTTTCCAAAACCTGAGGTGTGTGGATCAGATAATGGAGGTGAATTTATTGGCCCAGAATTCCAAGAACTTCTCTATGATTGGGCTATTACTCATGCATGCACTACTGCCCGCAATCCTGCCGGCAATGGTATTGTCGAGAGAATGCATCTCACTATTGGAAACTCCCTACGTGTCCTCTTGAAGGACAATATCTGTCAGACTATTAGCGAATCTCACAGGCTTCTTGAACGTGCCCTCGGTTCCGCATTACACGCAGTTCGTTGCAATGTCTCAGAATCAACAGGGTATTCTCCAGGTGCATTGGTCTTTCAACGTGATATGCTTCACAACGTCAAGTTGGAAGTTGATATGGATTCGATCAATGAACGTCGTCAACTTCGTGTCGACAAGGATGCTATCAGAGCAAATGCGAAACGCTTTTCCTATGATTACAAAGTTGGAGATAGAGTTCTGAAGAAGATTTACATTTTTCGCAAGCTTGATGAACGATGGATTGGTCCTTATCCCATTACACAAGTTCATGTCAACGGAAACATTTCTATTCAGATCAGACCTGGCGTTATTGAACGCATCAACATTCGACGGATCAAACCTTACAAAACTCCTACAGATACATCCCTTTTCACGCTCGATCCATGGGGCAGCAATGACGAGGTACAGAGAGTACTGGCATAGTACAGTATTTATGTATCGAGCTTTTCTATCTACTTGCACGTGCGTATCTTCTACCACGTCGCCTTCTTCCTCACAGTTGTAACTTCAATCAACTCATCAACTTCGGTACCATGACACCGGTGCCTCCGTAGAATAATTATAATCTCTTAGTTAGAACACTTCAATCTTACTGTATACAGCCAAGTAGGTCAGTATGAGCGATATAGTACACACACCAATAAGTCCAATATCGACTGAGAGCTTCTCTGTGATGTCCCTCTGCGTGTAGAAGCACAATTGTGCAGCAAACAAGCCGAACAGCAGCGATGTACTAAGTGATGCGGCAGTCTTTCTCCCTGCTAGATCTGTAACTCTCTAGACGCCTCCTATGAAATAGGCCTCGATGAAAAGTGGTATGAGCGATGTAGTACACACACCAATAAGTCCAATATTGACTAAGAGCTTCTCTGTGATGTCCCTCTGCGTGTAGAAGCGCAATTGTGCAGCAAACAAGCCGAACAGCAGCGATGTACTAAGTGATGCGGCAGTCTTTCTCCCTGCTAAATCTGTAACTCTCTAGACGCCTCCTCTAAAATAGGCCTCGATGAAATGTGGTATGAGCGATATAGTACACACACCAATAAGTCCAATATTGACTAAGAGCTTCTCTGTGATGTCCCTCTGCATGTAGAAGCGCAATTGTGCAGCAAACAAGCCGAACAGCAGCGATGTACTAAGCGATGCGGCAGTCTTTCTCCCTGCTAGATCTGTAGACCTTCTTTTGAGATCAGATCTAGACGCCTCCTATGAAATAGGCCTCGATGAAAAGTGGTATGAGCGATGTAGTACACACACCAATAAGTCCAATATCGACTGAGAGCTTCTCTGTGATGTCCCTCTGCGTGTAGAAGCGCAATTGTGCAGCAAACAAGCCGAACAGCAGCGATGTACTAAGTGATGCGGCAGTCTTTCTCCCTGCTAGATCTGTAGACCTTCTTTTGAGATCAAATTTGATGGATAGTGTTGTAAATGTGAAAATGTGCTAGATAGAAATATCTTTTGCTTTGTTGTTGTGAAGATCTTATACTATTTCTTATTCATTGGCTGTGATTAAGTCTTTCGGCAAGTCAATAAAAGATGCTGGGAAGGTTACAAGTGGAAGATTATAAGTTGCCTTGAATAAAAGGTGCTCAAAAAACTTAATAACTAGTGTAATAATTGACTAAATTAAAGTTATCCCTAAATTTATAAAAGATGCGGAATGAGGAATGAAAGATGCTGCAGCTCTATAAAAAGTGCTGAGAATAAAAAAGTTTCACAATAAAAAATGCTATCTAGTAAACGGTCTTTTCACCACACACGGCATACCACAATCGACACGACCAGCTACCGTCCATTCATCCACCGCTATTTGGACCAAGCACAGCCTGTTGACGTGTAGAATTCGTGTTGTTCGAGCAGTTGAGGGCCTACCATATCCTGTCACACCTGACACCAAGTAGCGCTCCAAAGGCAAAGCCCACTGCATATCGGGTATCATTTGACACATTTGCAGCCTCTCTATCTCTCTAGCGGAATGATCGGGGATCGGCGTTTCCGCCTTCACAGATGGGGAGTGAGGTGTAGTTAAATAATGTCTCTCATTGATCCTATGAAAGATGTAACTAGTTTATGACACTGCTTTTAGTACCAAGTATGCGAGTCCAATGCGATCTTGATCTTCGCTCTCTTAAAATTCACTCATGCAAGTGTGGTCACTCTCACTCTAAGTCTCAGAGTGAATGTACTTGCTTCTATTGCTATTGTGGCACTTGCTCAATCCACTTCATGTCTATTTGTTGCTTTCACTTCTTATCCCTCCACTGAAATTAAAGCAACAATGTTGGCGCTACCAACAAAGTGATTCCACCGCTCCTCCTTTTACCATAATATTTTACATCACAAATCATTCGCTGCTATTTCCTCACTGTGCTTCCTCACTTCGAGATGCACCATTTTCAATGTCCTTGGCAGCGGCGGCGGCACAATTGGACGACTTGTTTATGTTGCTACCAATGCCGGCGTCGCCTACACTGCTGCTGCTGTTTGTTGCTTTATGGATAGCTGCTACTAGTGACATGGAGAAACAAGAGTGAGAGGTTGTTGTGGTCTCATTCTCTAGAGGTACATGTTATCCAGATGTATAAAAGATGAAGAAGTGATTTCCTTTCGCTCTACTTATCAGGTTTGGTGGCCAAATTTTACTTCATTGGGGAGAACTCGTGATATTGAAGTTGGCTACCTTGTGTTTGATGTCTCATCCTCTGACTACTTGGCGGCATTAGGTCATCTACCAAAAGCTATAGCACAGCTTGTAGAGATGTATTAGTCTATGCAATCCTGATATGCTTCTATGCTATCGTAGGCAAGTGTTTTGGTCCACTACAAGCGGCTCATTGCTACAGTGACAACATTTGATACGATAGATGAAGTATCATCAGGAGCATTGGCTAATGCCTCTCCAACACACAAGACTGTACCTTACGCTGAAGAATCTTGACCTCCTTATACTACTTTCAAAGCACACAGGCTCAGCACATTCTATACGGGCTTGTCCTGCTGACAACAATAGATATCTTCAAATGACCAGTCTCTTCATCGTTGCCCCCTTCGAAGTAGAGAAGAGAAGTCTTGCCATTGTTTGTAGGTAAGATGCGACGACTCAAGCGCAAGTCAAGTTCCACCATGAAGGTGAATGTGAATATGAGGGTGGGGCTGGGGCTGGGATGCCACCTCCTGCGTTCCAGAACGTCCTTGAAGGCAAAACGTGCGACCCCATGGAGCACGAATTGACAGTGGGACTCATAGTGGATATGGATGCTTCGTAAGAAAGGTGGAGTGAAGAATTGGGTTGGTTTGGCTACAGCAAACAGAAGAGAGATGCGGCTCATGATGAACAAGCGTATGAATACGAGTACAGTCCCCTCCCGGCCCTGGATCCGATTGTGATCGTCCCCTGAAATGTAATTGTGGCAACAATGAATATAATCTTTTCACTGGGAGCTTTGAAACTGCATTTGTACCAGCCAGCGGTGCAGCGGCAGGTGAAGATCAATCTAAACCAGAGATATTTCTCGCAACTTTAACATGTTGTGTCAATCCGGTACCCGACTTGTCCGTCCGCACGGTGGCAGGCTCAGCTAGGCCTCTAGCTCTAGAGAGGTAGGGGGCAATTTCACGAGAGACAACGCTTGATACGATATGTTAGTTGCTCGACTGTAACACAGCACTTGGCGGTATTAAGTCATCTACCAAGCTATAGCATAGCTTGTAGAGATAGATGATGTCCATTCATAGTGAATCTGCATCTGTGTAGTCAGTAGTCAGCCCTCTCCTGAGCTGAGGATGACGAGTAATACATGTATGTAACAGAAGTGTTAAAGCACGTCTGGTGGACCCTCTAAGAGGTGATATTATCTATGCTAAGTGATAACGAACATGTGCTGCAATAGCAATATTTCCCAGATCGCACCCTGTGACGAGTATCTAATATATATAGAGTGGTGGATCTTCTCGTATCAGTTTTGAATTACTCAAGAATTGTAGCAAAGTTCACGCAAGAATTATTGTGCCAAAAGTCAGCTAAATAGCTCTCTGGGGCAATGTTGAGAGTCCGTGTGTTGAGCTTCTATCAAGGTAAGTTGTTAAAATTGCGCCAGGTCTGCCGAAATAGCAAGAAGTTAAGCCATCACATCTCACTCGAGTGAGTTTCCCCGCGGCTGACCTGGTGTCAAGCTTCGTCTTTAGATTGAGTTGAAGAAGTTTAGTTTAGTCGAGCGAAGCAGAGCTTGCCTGTATGGTTCGTTATCCTCAAAGGAATTAGAAGAAGAGAACGCATTTCAGCGCAAAACCGCTGCAGCAACAATGCAAGAGGAATCTTGAAAAGGAGCAAAGCTAAAGGAAGAGGAAGGAAGCATCGCACCGGAAAGAGCTGTTACTGTGTTACAAACACTTGTCAGACAAGAGAGGGATGAAATAAATGATACCAAGTGAAGGAGAGATAGCACGTATCATACGCGTCAAACGTGTATGCGATCGATTGGTCACACTGGAGGAGAGAGAGTGTGTTCGTGCAGTATAGTACAAGTACAACAAAGCGATTGGATAGATAAATGGCCTGACATCAGAGCGAGACTGAGATGCTTAGGCTGCGCTGCGTGCAATGCAGACAAGCCAAGAGAGAGAGAGAGAGAGAGAGAGAGAGAGAGAGAGAGAGAGAGAGAGAGAGAGAGAGAGAGAGAGAGAGAGAGAGAGAGAGAGAGAGAGAGAGAGAGAGAGAGAGAGAGAGAGAGAGAGAAGCCACAAGGCAAACGTCTAATTTTAAAGACATTGCACTGTAGCTATAGAAGTAGTGCTCTAGAGTACTTCGCTTCATTTCACTTCACTTGAGAGAAGCTTCTTTTCACTTCACTTGAGAGAAGTTGTGTTGAAGAAGCTGCATTGTGGTCTCATCGTCCGTCTAGGTCTAGGTACATATCTCTTCAGTCATCCAAATGTACATGAAAGATGAAGATGTGCTTTTCCTTCATATCAATATCATGTTGCGGCAAGCAATGAAGCAAAGAGAATGGCCGTGCCATGATGATGATGAAGAAGTTCTTACAATACTTGCTTTGACGATCAATGATGAATGTGATGCCTAGATCAAGATAAGTACTTACATGTAGGTATAATACAGGTTATATTGTCTGTGGTGTTGTTCTTTTGCTCCTTTTGCCTTTGATTTGGCCTCTGCCCTGCCTACAATGCGAGTGCAATAGTTTACCCGCCTTGGTCCTTTCTTTTGTTCGGCCTTTCGCTCTTTGAGGTATATGAAGCAGGTCGCTGCGTTGTAGTTGTATTGTGTGTGTCATTGTCCGTCTATCTTCAGTCGTCCACTTTTATCCATTTGGAAAGCTTGGCTTTATGATATTAGCTCTCTTAGATGGAGTGAGCACATCATGTTGTTGCATACTCTGATCGATGAATTGCTGTCGAATGAATTGCTTTCGAAACAATGACCAATGCATACGCATACGCATACAATCTCACAGCGGTAGTAGTGGCTGCTACTGCTACAGCGGGCCAACAGGCAAAGTGAATAGAGTCGTCAGCACATATCGATAGAGCAACGAATGAGCCAACCTACTACGTTAAATATTGGGCTGTTTGGATATCGTGGAGATGGCAGCCACAATGCGTGGTGATTAGTCATGAACGGAAGAGAATTCATTACAAACAAACCAATCCTATGTAAAAATAATTACTAACACATTCAATTCTTCGTGGGACTTTCACATTCGATAACAGCCTCAGAAGAATGGGAGGCCGGTCTTTTTCTGGAGATTCCTTCTCTTCCTCTCACTCAATTCGTCCTCATGCCTACGGACTGTAATCACCTGACTAAATTCAGAGATGCCGAGCTGGCCCAAGCTTTCGTTTGTACGAGGAAGGCCTACCCCAAATCCTTCTACCGGATCAGTAATCGTCCCTTCACTCCCATTGATGTACACACAATGTCTGTTCCCTCCACCATCCTGGAAGGAGGCCAGCATTTCATCCATCCCAGTCATTGCCGTTTCACGGGGACTGGCTTTTATTTCCTTCACCATGATCGTCTTGACACTTTCGTCAAGTTTGGTTGCAAGTTGAGACAGTGGAATCTCATGATTGGGGAGAACCTGCTGAACTCGCTGCTTGCCCGGTGGGCTGAGCACCCTATCCGATGTTAACAAGAGACTTGCTTTTACACAGTCAAAAGAAGTAAGCTGAGTTGCTGCATCGTCCGCTGAAACTGCGTCATCACGAGCACCAGATGGAATTGCAACTGGGTGTTCCGATTGATGAAGGAGAAGGCGAAGGAGCAATTCATTTCTACCATCTTTGGAGATAATTTTGCCGAGTCCACGAACATCTGCATCGATCCACCGCCCCCCAAGCTGAAGTTGAAGCGTCTTTGAGCTTGCCTTCAAACGAATTGACTCTGCTCCAAAAAGCTCGTCCCTTTGATAACCAGATGGCTCATCGAACAAGAAGTCAGTAAGGAAATCCATCGGAGAGGAAGGTGGGCGACCAATACTTTCGATTGCTTCTCTTGTCTCATCAACGACTTTGCCGATATATGCGTTGTAGCTTGCTTTGTGCATCTCGACCTCATTCCCAATGACAGAGCTATCGCCAACCATAAACTGGATGAGTCGTTTGATGCCAAACTTTGAAGGAATCATGCTCAAGAATTGTAGAAATTGAGTGATGGTGTAGCAAGCATTGCTTGAGCTGCCGAATCCACTTGTTGCAAACAGGAAATCAACTGCGAGAAGCATGTGTAAAAGCTGCGTGGATGAGGAGGTATCATTGATATCGAAGACATTCAACACTTGATCACCACCAATTTGACGGAGTTGTTGACGGAGCCCAGAATGTGACACATGGGTAGAGGAGTAATGGTCACTAATCACCTGACGACGATTGTCTCCAAGCTGTTGCCAGAACTGATCCATGTATTTGCCTGGCAGCTTCGGATTTATCACAGCTGGTAAGTTGATTGGGAACACGTTGAACAATTGAATTTTGCTCAAATCTTTCGCTTTGTAGGTAACTGAGCTGAAGAATGAGTCGATCATCCCCTGCTTTTGTTTGCGGGAACGCTCAAGTGCTGCTTGAGCCGTCTGAGGCACAAAGATAGTTGTTATGTTAGTAAAATTGTGCATGCGTAAGGAAATGGTTGAACTTTGGCATGAGGAAAACTTACCTTTGTCAGGTCAACTTTGATTTCGTCAGTCTTCATCTTAATTTCGTCGGAGGAAAAGCCAAATTCCTCAAACTCATCTTCATCATCAAAAAAATGGTTTACGATATAATTGATATGCTTGTCCAATGTCTGTTCCTCCGGAAGCCATGTTGACTTAACAACTTCTTTGTCAAGCAAAGGGAAGGAGAAATCGACTTGGTCAACAATACATTTCCCATGACCATGACGTTTGATTGACAGATCGCCGGGCGATGCCATGAAGATAACGGCATATTCATAACGATAAGCATCATTTTCCGACACTGACCCCAAATCTCTGTTGCAGGCGAGAAAATGAACTCGTCCCTTGTGATTTGGGTCATCAGAGCTTTTCCAAAAATATCCCAATTGATCAAAAGAAATCAATTCTTCGGTTGATTTTTGGTTGTCAACCAAACACATCGAGTTGGTGGGTTGTCCGAGCTCGGAAGGCATCAGAAATCCTGAGTACACCGGGGCCTGATGGGGACTGTCGGGAAGGTAACTAACCGCATAGCCGTTGAGGAAGATGTCGTGACCAGGATTCGCTTGAAGAATGGAAATAATGGAGGTGCCGGCGTGTGAAAAATCCCATGGGTGGCCGGTGTTGTCATAATGCATAGCATCGAGCTCACATGGTTTGCAACCGACAACGTGAACGTCTTCGAGGTTGAAACAAGGGAAAGCCACTGTGTAATCCATGTGCAATTGCAATGAAAGAACAATTGAGTAAGTAAGTATTCCAAAACGCAAACGGAAAACGAAACAAATCGATCTTTACTCACCTGTCTTGTTCCTGGTGCGTGCGGTGGCGGCTGCAGCGGCGCGGCGTGGGGCGATGATGCCCTCGCCCTTGACGCAGTTGCAGCTCAACAGCTTTTCGCTTTTCGGCAATCATGGTTTGATGGATTTTGACATGTTTTATTTTGCTGTTGATTTTTGAGCGAGAAAAGATTTTGGCGACATGATTTTCGGGCTATCGGGCTCTCATGGTCGGTTGCCCACTTTTTCAACACAAATCTCTTTTGTCCGGTAGGTTTGTCCTGTCGCGTCCGCGTGTCCCCTCACACGCACGAGTGGAAGAGACTACATATGCGGTACAATACCAGCGAACGCTGGTGGTGGTGGGAGCAGCCGATTGAGGCGGACCCGTAGAGGGAAGAAGATACATCTGCTATTGTATCTGAGGACGCGTCTGAGGTGGGATCGCTTCTGTTTCTGTCTGTTGAGGATAGTGTGTGATGGGGTTGGCTAGCTGGATCTTCAATTCTGGTTGTGGGGTCCGTGCCATGATGAGAAAGAAGTACTAGCTTTGACGATCAATTTGATGCCTAAGTACAACATAGTATAAGTATTCTTGTTGACATGTCTTTATTTCTTCGTTTGGTGTGATCTTTCTAACAACACATCTTCCTGCCCAACTTCACATCTTCGTAGTTCCTACTTCCATTGTGACTCAAGAGGAGATAACGTTTACATCTCTGAGCAACTCTTCACACGGCATACCACAATCGACACGGCCAGCTACCGTCCATTCATCCACCGCTATTTGGACCAAGCACAGCCTGTTGACGTGTAGAATTCGTGTTGTTTGAGCAGTTGAGGGCCTATCCTGTCACACCTGACACCAAGTAGCGCTCCAAAAGCCCATTGCATATCTATCGGGTATCATTTGGCATGTTTGCAGCAGCCTCTCTATCTCTCTAGCGGAATGATCGGGGATTGGCGTTTCCATCTTCACAGATGGGGAGTGAGGTGTAGTTAAATAATGTCTCTCATTGTTTCTATGAAAGATGTCAATAGTTTATGACACTGCTTTTAGTTCCAAGTAATTCGAGTCCAATGCCATCTTGATCTTTAATTTTAGCCCTCTTGAAATTCACTCATGCAAGTGTTGTCACTCTCACTCTAAGTCTCAGAGTGAATGTACTTGCTTCTATTGCTATTGTGGCACTTGCTCAATCCAGTTCCTCTCAACTTGTTGCTTTCACTTATCCCTCCACACACCACATAAATGAGATGTGGATGAGATGTGAGGCGAGGGTGGAATGAGAGGGTGACTGTTGAGAAGTCGGTACCGTATAGTGCCACATCAGAACTGTACCTGGACAAGACGGGGCTGTTTCATCGAATCCTTCAGAAAAAACTCATCGTCCGTCTACATACTACGAGTTCCGTAACAATTGAAAAAAATCTTTTTTGCCACTTCCTGGAGACTTTCCTGGAGACTTCCTGGAAAGTTCCTTGGGCTTCTACAGAGGAGCTACTATGAAGCTACGTAGGAATTAAAATGCGAATTTGATGTCACCACCTGTCACCACCCACCTACACCATGGGACGTTACATCTACTCTCTCTCTAGAGTGTTTGGTATTGTCTGTAGTAGTAGCGGCGTGAGGTAGGGTTGTCTCGTCAATTAAAAGTTCAGAGGCGAGAGCGCCCTCACAAGTCGAGAGGGGGCACCACTGGGTATCCTGAATGGTACAGGGAAGAACAATTGCTTAGGCATCAGAATGGTGAAGAAGTTGATGTCTCTGCCGCATCCATCTCCCGTGGTTACGCCGTCGCGAAAGTTATCGTTCGTCAGGAAACCATGATCGCACACAATTGGCCGGAGTAGATCCGATCAGTTTGGTAACGTTCTTAATTGCATATCCCGATGCAACTCTTGATGAGATCGCTACATACATCTACAACGTGGGAGGTGAACTCTATGACAACACAACAATATCCAAACGTTTAAAAGAGTTGCAGATTACAAGGAAGAGGGTATCAACTGAGGCCCATCAATGATTTACACCCCATAATATATTCAGGGTGGATGTATTCTTCCGCTGCCCTTCTCCTCTCGGAGTAGCTGGGGTTCATCGTCGTAAATTGATAGACGCGACGAATTCGGTCTCACCTTAGAGAAGTGCAACGGAACAAACGGATGGGCATTGAAGTGTTTCCGTGTGCGGATGGAAGGGCATTACAAAAAAGGAAATAGCTCAATTGTCTATAAGCAATCGAGCCTGGAGATCCTTGTCTACTTCCTCAACAACGTGGCTCCGTGCAGAACCTCCGACGATGGGTGCTGTATCCAAAATGGTGGTACAACAGTACAAAATTCCGTGACTTTTGTGAGATGATTTGTTCTGATATTGAAACAAATAGAATTGATGGCACTGATGATCACCGTATTAGATTGTCCGTCCATCAAACGGTGACCGATTCACCATCGTTCCTCATCCACCGTATCAGCCAAAGTATGGCCCGATTGAATATAAAATATGTGATCTGACAGATGATGTCCGAAAGAAGAGGACTGGAGGATGGGATTGCGCTCGTTTGGAGCAAGAGGTACGAGCGCTGCAGCACTTCGTATTGATCCCTTTGACTCCACTGAGTATATTAGATTCAGATAGATAGACTGGTTGTGTATGTAATGATTCATCTACTATGTTGTCTTCTGTAACAAGATATATTGTTCAAATGAATGTAAAGCTGTGCATCTTTGACAAACATGCCACAGCTTTGCTCTGCTGTTTTGTATGCATCAATCATCTTCATCATCATCAAAACACAACATACCAATGTTCTTCACCGCCGTTTGCTTGCTCCTCCCGTTCTTCTTCTTCATTGAACGAGTCGCCGCTGACTGTTTAGGTGCCTTTTTCTTCCTTTCAATCTTCTCCTCCTCCTCAATATAGATGAGGAGTGCCAACGTATCACTGCAATAATGCCCATTCCACTTCTTTGCCAACGTTGATTTGCTGTTCGAATACGATGCATTCACATCTCTTTTCAACTCATTGAACCAACCCACTCTCTTTCCAGTGGAATGATCATCGCCGCTATGAGATATCAAAGATCTCAACCGCACCCGTTGCTCATCAACAGTCGGACTGTTATTTCCTCCCGGCGAAGAGGGTAGCGGCCCTTTTGAACACTTCTGATTGTCGGGCGGATGTATCCCAAGTAAGCGACGGATTACTTATTGCCTCCAGAGGAATCATCATCCGAGGAGACCAAGTCAAGAATAGATGTCATGATGGCAGGCGAAGGGGCAGGTGGATTATCGGCTACTACTACAGACAATACCAAACACTCTAGAGAGAGAGTAGATGTAATGTCCCATTGTGTAGGTGGGTGGTGACATCAAATTCGCATTTTAATTCCTACGTAGCTTCATAGTAGCTCCTCTGTAAAAGCCCAAGGAACTTTCCAGGAAGTCTCCAGGAAGTAAGTCTCCAGCAATCAAAGTAGCACACACCGCAGGTCCAATACGAGGCTCCATACGATGGTGTTCATCATGGTGATAAAACAAATTATAGTTAGGGCATCGGCCCGATTACTAATTCCTCCATAGCTCTACGCATTACCTCAAGTAGGGGAGTAACCACTTCCCAGCTAGCAAGGCGTCCCACTTTAAATGGTCCCCGCGAATCGTGAGACTCTCGACTCTCGAGGCAAATGATTCGTCTCATTCCGACCTTACATTGAAAAGATGCTATGGATCAACAACCAATACCAACACCAACCCTTCATCTTTAATTTCCACTTAACTCGTCAAGCGTGTATGAGTGTATACTTTTGTGCGCGAAAAATCCTCGCTTGCGGAACCCATAACCGCAACTAAACCTACTTCTGTTGAATGTAGGGGGTACGCCAGTTTCCTCTGCCTGTGCAATTTCCATCAGTATCCTTTCTCAACATCATCATTATCCCCACCAATCGATCTAAGCCTGATGGCGGATACGGATATCTTATCGTTTCTTCACATTATCTGAGCGAAGTAAATCTGCTCAACATCCTTCATCCATCTTGTCTTCGTCAGGATATTCTACTATTTCTTTTGTCCCTAGACATTCATTCATCCTGTAACTTATTTCCGCTCGCGACAAATTACAAGTGCGCTTTCACGTTTTCATCTACCCACTTGCTATTGTATCATTCTGTTCGCTCTATAGTCGTTCAATAAGTATTGAATGAGTGAAACCGTACGTCTGTGTCTCCGGTATTCTATTTCTTCACTTCGCGAGAGAGAGGGGATCTCTCCGAGCAAGTCGCCGTGGTTTCAAAGCGATGAGGAGCGTCTCGTGTGGATGGCCGTGATAACTGTCCCCGTTTGCATTCCTGTTTCAGTGTCCCCGTCTGCCACCGATCTGGCTCGTGACCAGGGTAAGTGAATGTTGTAGCGGTACTGTACTCTGATTCAACACATTCGGGTTGCTCGTTGTTGTGCGCATGCATTCCATTCAACAATGCTTGTTGATGCATGTAGGGCGTATTGATGTTACATCTGGTGTAGCCTACATCCTCGGCCTCGATGTCTTCTATGATCTTAACTGATGCTTGTCTGCTTTGCTTTGTTCAATAACTGCGGCTACATCACTGCTGCCTGTGGCTGCAATGCTAGTGCTATCTGACCTCACTGTGCTTTCCGGCTATCGAGTAAGCCAGACCTATTTCATTGTTTTGCCTGTCAAAGAAAGTCTTCCATGACATCAGTCTCTGGTCTTGTCGTGTCCAGCGTGTTATCTCCGACTCTGTACAAAAGAGTCTGTTTCTGTCTCGACGCAATTGTCTCGATATCGTGTGATGTGGAGTGCCTGTCTCACTTTTGGGCGTTTGTATCTCGATTTATCTATCCGGCGCATATCAAGTTCGGCGCACATTTGTCCGGCTCACATTATTCAAGTTCGGTACACATCTATCCGGCTCACACTGTGGTTTCAACCTTGTCAGCGGTGTTTTACAACATGCAAGTGAGGCATATCTGTTATTGTCCCCGTATGCCGAGGCTGCTTTGATCTAGTTGATCTCGGTGGCATCTCGTGGTGTTATACCTATCACAATCATCCTTTCTCTCAGTCCGAGCTGGCCTACCACGGGCTCAGCACACTGACTCAATTATTCCTGTGCCGTTCTAAGCTGATACCACATTGTACTACTAGCTCGATTTCGTTTGTGTCTCGTGTAACGAGTGGCTGGAGAGTTGTTTAATCTCGGAAGTAAGTTCTGTGCTTCATGCAATGCAACGCAAAGATTATTTGCTGCTGCCGTTACCTTCTCTCTATGGTTCGAGTAAGCTGTTGTCAATTTGCTACCAGTGAGGCTACCTAAGTTGACGCCGCAACAAAGAAGTCCTGTGCTATATGTAGTCATTTCCAAAGTCGTGTGCTATCTCTCACACTATGTGATGGCTATTTGCACGAAATCAATTTCCACGGTGTTTATCAAACTGTCAAGCAACATTCAGAAGTGTTTTGCTATGTTTGGCGAAGTCAAAGTCGCATGTTCATAACTCAAACTAGCAAGTCAAGTGCCAACGTCTAGGCGCTGGGCTCTCTTCCCGACATCCAGAGAACAATCGGGAGATAGAATTGGATTCCAACAACAAGGAAGTTGTCGAGTTTGATGCTGACAAGTGTATCTAGAACATCAACATCACGCTGCCCATTGTGTATCATATGTTTCAAGCACTGTCGCTTCTGCAACATCAGTGTAGCTCCCATGTGCGTGCACATTTATGGTAGCTTATCAATCGGTCTACGATAAGTTTGATCATTCCTGTTTACTTGAGTGTTCGTTCCATCCTTACACTCATTCGTTTGGACTTGCGTGCACCGTCTCTGCGTGGCAATCTGATAGCTTGGAATAATTCATTGTATACTCACATGTCCTTCCTGCCGTACTTCCAGCAAGAAGAGTTAGAGTTAGAGTGTCTCACGGCATTTCGCCATCCATTTCAGCACTGTTCTTGCTTTGACCGCAAAGCGTTTCTCCACCTTTCTTCTTCACTTGTGGATAATAACGCGACATTTCCTTATCGTGCAGTCTTTGGATGACCACAAGTCCAGTACGTATTTGCCGCTAGTAACCATGCGCCGTACTGTATTCACATCCGCTGTTACAAAATAATGCAGCTGGCTTTCATAGAGGAAGCATGGTCCGAGGTGCAATACCTTTTCTGCCGCTGTCATCGCGGCAGTACCACTGGTGCCACGGTTAGTTTTACCACAGTTCCAAAAGGAAACTGTTTATCATGTTCCTCTCGGCACATACGATATGAGCTCTTGTCGAATGATGGCTTGGCCAACTTGCTAAGGGTTCGACTCATGTGCACTTCTATTCCACTTCGGGTGTCAGCGCCGACGTTCTTGAGCATACCTAAAAGGTCTGAGCGTCATGTAATGAGCTCTTTACAACCTCCAGATAATCCATTCTGCAATTTTAGTCTCCTTTATTGTGCCAACTTTCAAATATGGCTTCACTTCTTTCAAATATGGCTTCACTTCGCTATTATGCCACCTTAAGTAGGTCGACCTTGCTGGTTCTGCATCTTGCAATACGTCTTTTCCTTGAGATCAATCGATAGAAACAGACCGAAACCTGCTCTACACTTGCGTTCAAAGTGGTATCTATCCTTGCATAGAAGGTGCTCGCGTATCAAGCATTTATCTTCCTTGCGCTTGCGCATATGTCTTTCATCGTCATATTGATCTCTTGTCAATCCAATGGACATTCGTCTCTTATCAGCTGTGTGAAGTTGTGCGTGGAGCTACTTGCTCACGTATGCTTGTCGGCGAGGCAATTCTTGTTGCTCTGTTGTGCATAAAAAGTTTCCATGGTTGATAAACAGTCCGTCGATCGAACTGTATGTGATGATTTACCTCAACATCACTGCCCCGTAAGTCATTACAATTGTGAGATGACTTGTTAGATCCCGAGTCCAAAATAACACATGGCAGTGTAAGTGTGCCAGCAACGGCAAATGCTGACAGCATTCGTTAAACAGATGAGATTGTGCTTCTTTTAGTTGCTACCCCGAACCCTGCCTGAGAGTCATGGTAGTACCCGCGAGTTAGAATCTGCAAAGAGTTCAACAATCATTGCAATTACAACACACCTGCGTGTGCAAAAGATAAAGACATTATGTACAAAGAAGACATTATGTACAGGGCATGAGATTCGTGCGTATGTTGGCATCAGACTACTGCTGCCGTTTCGTCAATTTCAGAGTTCAGAGCTTCTCTGAATGCATTTGGCGTACTATTCAGCGTTATTCTAGACGGTTCGAGTACAGGTCTCGTGATCGGCTTCTCCCTGTCTATCATTCTGATACTCTCCACAAGAGCAACGTCGTTCACGCATGTCTGGAGCTAAACTTTAATCGTCAAATTGGAGACATATGACATTTCGAATACATAGCACCCTATCGACGCCATGCAGAATATTCGTATTGAGCGTTGTCAACGGCGGACGACACCAAGCGTTACTTCATAGGACTGAAATACATTTCCAGTCGGGAATCAAGTTCATCCAGTCGAATTTCACAAAATACATCGAGCACACCATCATTTGATGTCACTCCTCCGCGCGGCTACTACCTTTGTAACCGCTGACACTTTCATCTGGAGTCCTGCTCAAAGATTGGGCGCTCTTAACTATCTGGTCGCTGCCAGAGCTATGCGCTTTCAGATGGAGAGCTATCGTGCCATGTCGTGTAGATGTCAAAGAGTCGCCAAGAGCCATTGACCTCTCTTCAATTAGCATTACTGTAAACAAGAGAGAATGGGGAAGCGTTGACGTATCCACAAAGATGAGGACATCTAATTTCTTCCCCCGTGAACTTGGTGCTGCCATGTTTAGAGAAACAAGGAAACAAGTTTAACGCCATCCGTCAACGCGATGAAAACTCCATAAAAAGTTATTGCTGGTCCGCCTGCAGACAAAAGCATTATGAATTATTACCGTCAAGGTTAATGGGACATCTTCCCAAAGGTCTTCGATTACCTAGTCACCTGACTGACGCGTCTGCGTTGCCACTGTCACATTACTGTTGCTAGTCCATCTGCGCAAAAACGGTTTTATTGCTACTGCTAGTCATCTAGCTCTATCAAGGTTAATGAGTTACGCCCAAAGGTCTTCGATTACCTTCTCCACTGACGCCGCGGCATCACTGCATACATTCAAGGTTGATGGGGCTCCTTCCCAAAGGTCTTGGATTACCTGTTCTCACTGCTATCATTCAAGGTTAGTTGCTACATAAACAAACGGGCACATAAGGCCATGTTCAAACTTTCTACAGACGACTCTGCGGCCGTCGTCAATAATCACGTGTGCGCTCATTGCCGCTGCAAGAGCGGGAGCGCCAGCTTAACTTCGCATAACATTACTTTACATTCTTGCTCTATGGACAGTGTATAAGCTGTGCCATTGAAGGTCTCAACGAAACACTTGACATCCTTCTGGGTGAGGGATGACTTATCCTCGGCAAGCTCACGATCCGTCCGAATAGGAGGAAGTGAACCTGCACTCGCAGCGGGTGTCGATGCGTGACCCCCTTGAACGGCTGCTGTCAACGTCGCTCCTCATGCGTTGTTGGCTACTGCTGGTAACGTCGCGTTTCATGCGTGGGCTGCTGCTGTGTTCGTCGCTCCTGATGCGTGTTGCCCCCCACCCTGGGCTGCAGCTTACGTCGCTCCAAATGCGTTGACATCGAATGTCTGCCCATTACTGCCTCCAAGGAGAACAGTGTTCAGTAGACTGAGCAATTGCGTTGCTCCAACATTGTTGTTGATGGTGTTTGTGGTGTTCGTATTGGTGCTGGAGGGATTGTCGTACCTCGACCACCAGCACCACGAGCATTGCCACGTCCGCGTCCCCCACGGCCACCACCTCTTCCACTTCTTCCACCTGCACGTAACGTCGCTCCTCATGCGTTGGTGCTCATTATGCTGCCCTCCAGAGAGAACAGCGTTCAGTGGATTAAGCAATTGAATCGCTCCTTTTTACACTGGGCGTGGTCCAGTCCTTTTTATGCTGGGCGTGGTCCAGTTGAAATAGCTGCCAATCATACTTCATCTTCTTCCTCTCGATCACAAGGAGACATTGCCCGCCGTGGGCTTATTCATATGCTTCGTAGTAGCTGTTAATAAAGCTATTGGGGTCTTATAAACCAATCAAAGTAGCACACACCGCAGGTCCAATACGAGGCTCCATACGATGGTGTTCATCATGGTGATAAAACAAATTATAGTTAGGGCATCGGCCCGATTACTAATTCCTCCATAGCTCTACGCATTACCTCAAGTAGGGGAGTAACCACTTCCCAGCTAGCAAGGCGTCCCACTTTAAATGCCAGGAAGTGGCAAAAAAGATTTTTTTCAATTGTTACGGAACTCGTAGTAAGTATGTATTTATGTAGGTCCAGATGGACGAATGAAAGATGAAGATGTGCTTTTCCTTCATATCAAAATAATATCATGTTGTGGCAAGCAATGAAGCAAAGAGAATGGCCATGCCATGATGATGAAGAAGTACTTCGAACTTCAAAGATCAATTTGGTGCCTGCCGGTCGGTATGTAAGTTCTCAGTACATAAAAGTATTGTGGTGATGATCTCGTTCAGACTATGCAGGTTATATTGTTAGTATGGTACCGGTGCGACAGGAACGACCATACCACAGTGACAGCACCGCTTCCCGTACGTCTGCTAGCTTATTTTTGTACTAATTCATACGTAGCACGTATCAGTAAAGTACGTTGTAAATACCTAGTGGGAAAGTGGAAAGTATGATATCCACCACATCCAGACCACATGTTTCGGAAATTCGAAAGCACTTAGTGGCGGAATTTTGACGAATAATGACGATTGATGGGGTTGACAATGAAATACCGTCGTAGTTCCTCCACCGGCCTCGGTAGGTTTGGCCTAGTTGACATGTGCCGTAGGGGGGATTAGTGCTAACTTTGTGCCATGGTTTATGGTTTGATGGTGGATGTGGTGATGTCATACTTATACTTTCCCACTCTAGGTACTTACGAACGTACGTTACTGCTATGTGCTACGTGTGAATTAGTTCAAAAATAAACTACTTATCCCGCGACCTGAGCACTGTCGGGTCATGTTAGTACTACGGTGGGGGACCACGTTGGAATCCCTGGTGTTGTTCTTTTGCTACTTTTGCCTTTCATTTGGCCCCTACCTGCCTACAAGAGATAAAATGAACGATTCAAATAATAAAATGCACGCACTACAATACCCGCCCTTTCCCTTTCTTTTGCTCGGCCTTTCGCTCAAAAAGGTGTGGTGGGCGAATTCATTTCGCTTCACTTGAGCGAGAGAAGTCGCGATGAAGAAGCGGCTGCGTCTGCGTTTTATTTGTATTGGTAGTGTGTGTCTCTGTCTCATTCATCGTCCGTCTATCTTTATCTTCAGTCATCCAACTCCTGCTGATCCTGCTTTGGCTCCATCTTCATGAGAAGCGTTTTCCCTATCAGCTATACATCGTAGATCGAAGATGAAACCTTCCACACGCGTCTACTGGTCCACTAGACTATATGTATAGCTATTTGCGCTGCTGAGCCGAGTGCCGAGTGCAATGCTTCCCTCAAAGAGTTCAATCTGCAAGTAATCAACGTCCTAATCTAAGTTGAAAAATATTGTATCATCACTTTCAAATCATACAGAGTTCCATCTGCTGAGACCAGATTGGCCCTAGCTCGAGCTCGATTCGAATTCGAATCCATTCATACATAGCATACATAGTGAAACTGCCTCTGTGTATGTGTAGTCAGTCCTCTCCTGAGCTGAGGATGACGAGCAATACATATACACAGTTGGCGAGGAAGATGATGAAGCAAAGAGAAATTTCTTGCCAATGCACGACGTCTTCCTTTACCGAATGAGTGACGTGCAGATACCTTCTTCGCCTGTTGGATAAACGTATCTATATCCCACATGTCTTTTACTTATGTTGGTCAAACGCAGAACCTAGGTCAGCGACTGAATCAACACAATAGTGGCATCGGATCCGAAAGAACTGCTCCAATAATGTATCTTCCATACCACATGGCTGCTTACCTCATAACTCCATCTCTTGACGAAGATCAACGTATTTCGCTCGAACGACACCAGCAACGGTGGATATGGTATACACGAAGACAAGGCAATACTGACATAGGTAATCAAATCGATGTTGGACGACAAATCATGACAGACTACAACAGGCATGTACCGGCCGATGAGCAAAGCTTAAAGCTTATTTAGAAAATTACTCTCTATACTAGAAGAGTACACATCTCTGTTGTGTTTCTTTGGCTCCTTAGAACCGCAATGGTAAACCCATCCTACCATCTTCCGTTAGGTCTGAACATAAGAACAGACTGCTCGGGGATTTGGCCGTGTTCGGCGCAACTTTTAGGGCTTGAGCAGAGTCCATTTTAAGGCAAAATATTTGTTAAGATTCCTGAGTTGATTCGTCATCAGCTGTTGAATGTGCCGGAGGATCTTGGCGAGGGCTGTCTTCTTCAGCATTAGACATATCCATTTGACTGTCACTTGCATTTGTATATCCTTTTGAATTGTCGTCCTTGTCGGATGTAGAAGTAGAGCTGTCGTCGTCAGATGATTCATCGTCGTCGTCACTAGAGGAGTCTGATTCTGCACTATCAACGTCGGAGAGGATGTCGTTCTCATCGTGCTTTCCCACTTGACGTAAAAGCTTGGCAATGAGTTCTTTTGATCCTCTTTTTCTCGATCCTTCGTAGCCAATTCAGCAGTGTTTTCGGCGAGTTTCAACTTGGCAGTAGCGTATTTCTTCTGTGGATTTTCGGTGAATGTATTCGTTTGCTCCGAATTGACTGTCGATGCATCGTACGAGACTCCCGTGCTGCGTGAGTAGGCGGCATGCGTTTGACGGCCGGTAGGAACTTCAGCGTCGGGATGCATTCCTTTCTGTAGCAAAAGTTTGGCTCTTGCAGCAAGACGAGTTTTCATTAGTTCAGAAACATCAAGATGAAGATTTTCTGCCAAATTCTGTTCAAGATCCTGATTCTGAGTTCTAGCAGTCGCAGTAGAAACGGTCCAAGATTCTGAGTTCCAATCGCCGTCTTCGTCAGCCATAATGATGGCGTGATCAGACTCAGTTAGGAAACTTCGCGCACGAAACTTTTTATTGAAGGAATACATCGTAACCAATGCTCCGCGTTTTCTGCGCAGGGGTCGGGTGGTATATGATGAAGCTACTGTAAAAAAACGCGGAGGGTTTGCCATGTACTGGTGTAATGGTAGGAGATGTTCTCCGCTGTATAGTGTCTATGGTTGAGGATTTTTTTGAAGTTTGTGCCATTGTGTGTGATTTTTGCGTGGGGTGACGGAACTTTTCGAAGTCAGGTAGGTGTCTCAATATTTTTCTAAGTTAGTCGAGATTAAGTGGCGTAACCCCGTGATGCATGGCGGAGACGTCGACGTTCCGGAGAGGGTACTTATCATCGAAGTCATTACAGTGCACTTGTAAGTCCTTTGGCATTATCAATAACACACAAGCGCCAAGCAAGGTTGGTGACGATTCCGATGTAGATGATGAGCTCGACAGAATGGCGGCAGCAGCTGCGGATGATCTCTCCGATGATGGACTTGATGCTGGAGTGGAGGCTGCCCTCGATATACTTCTTCGAGTTGGTTGTCGAAACTCACTGGGAGAAATCGATCGACAGAGAGAATGCGCTCAAACGACGAATGGGAATACTTTAAAGACAATGGCGGTAACTTCCAGGGAGGAACAGATGAAGCCGATAACTACTCTGGAATAAGATGGTCTGAATTCGCTACAAGTTGGAACAGCTGGGTCGATACTCTTGGTCATTCCAAGCCAACATTGACGTACAAAAGAGCCAGTCATCTTCAGAATGCCTATAAATCTATGAAGAGGAGGGCGGTAGAGGCAGCCACTCTTCGTCCTCACACTCCGGCTATCACAGTGTTGCACGATAAGCACATCAATCGAGCTACAGCTGTCACGTATCTTCCCGAGTTTGGTCAACTTGAAATGCCGGCAGTTGCGCCCTTTACGGATGCAATTGATACTGAGGACTAGCAAATAACTGTAACACACTATGATGGTGATGCAGATGAGCCCAAGCCTGCTACTGCCGTGCCCCAGCCAAGGAAAAGAAAGAAATCAAAGATGTGATGTAGGAAATGTGGTAGGGAGTATGCAGATGATGCTTGGAGGCAATATCATCAATTAGTGATTACAAGAGACGTTAATGGAAGAGCGATGAGAGACAACAACGTCAAAGTTTGGGACACTTGCACTGTACCTGAAGAGTTGTACGAAGAAGACTTCCCTTGGGATGGTACGGGGTGCATGCCACCAAGAAGGAAATGACGATGATTGTTATTGATTAATATTTGTTTAATTTGCACATAAATAAATATATGTTGACGCATTCTAGATAGTATTTGATTGATAAACTGCTATGGAATGGCATTTGTGCACTATAAGTGGATGATTGTGAAGCGAGGTGGTGAAAAATGTGCAAAATCATAAGCATCGTAACTATGTAATAATACGAAAGCGACCGTTGCATCTACCAGCCCGTGGAGTGCAAAATTGAAATCTGCATAAAATTTTGGTCTTGTGGGCACTCCAGATTACTATTTGACCAACCATCAGCGGCGATTTATGCGTCGTGAAGTTGATGTAATATTGCATCATTGCGCCGACAGTCGAGATTGCCTCTCTCGGCGGGAAGTTTTACAGGCGGGCAAGTTGTCTCATTGGGGGCACGCCCCATGCCCTCCAGCCGTATTTACCTACGCACGCGCAAAAGATCTGGGATGTCACGTTCATAATGGATTTCACAATATGTGATCGAAAGGATCTTGGATTAGTACTATTCCTACGTTCACCTGAGTTGCATCACGTGATCGAAACGTGACCTGAGTTGCAGCCCCAACGTGACCTGAGTTGCAGCCACAGCCTGAAAACGTTACGTTCTGTATCCAAAAACTATATATATTAGAATTGCACGGTCAAACGGCACTCAATGCACGTCCGAATTTAGCGCATAATTAGCGATTATACGATCACCACTCAAAATTCCATTAGATCCCACTTAAGCCCTCTAAGTATGGCGGGGAATGCAGTGACGGCACTCATCACATCTCACAACCTCTCAAAACGAACCTTCGATGCTCCTGCCTTCGATGCATCACCAACCACCAACACGCACCGGCCCATCAACAACTTGGCTGGCACATTCAACATGACATCCTATGGATTATTCTACTTTTTCTGCTGTTGATAGTGTCCCTTGTCTTTTCGGTCCAGCGGTTGTGAGTGAGGTGAAAGAGATCAATTTGCCAAAACAACAAGCAGCGACTGGGCCTTAGATGCTTGGTTAATCCTTGCGTCTACCACCTCATAAATCGAGGTTTATTTAATGGCTTTGGCTGTGTTTGTTTTCAAATAAAGTCTCGGCAACCTTTCTCCAGACATCTAGAAATTATATAATTCTACCCTCAATGACCACCACCGATCTATTTGTTAGAAGTCTCAAATGCTCCACAGAATCACTGTTACAATAGTCCTTGCTATTCGAACGTCTTGTTCTAATTTCTTCTTTATTACTTTCTTATCTCAGAATTATGATACGTGTCTCTTCCCTGAGACACTCAACTCCCGCCATAATGCTTGACTATGCTTGGGCTGAATAACGCGCTCTAACACCCTCCCTAGCTCAAGCATTGGACAGCTATTGAGAAATGTCCTACCACCGGTTACACTCCTCCTGTCGTCTGTAGTTGTGGCGTAATCAGAATCCGATCTACTACTGCTTTCGAACTCAAAATCCTTATCACCACTCCATACCATATTTGGACTCAACGTCCCTCCTCTGTTTGGCGTGCTTGTCACATATCTAATCCTCGAATATGAAGCTGTCATGTGTGCTCCCCTTGGCTCTGACATTTGCCTCGCTAGGCCTCTTACTGCATTACAGCAATCGGGTCTTGACCACTGCACCATGAAGTTGATGATCGCCGTTGCTGACCTAAATTCAGTAGCCTCTGCTGCACCTAGTTGCCCCGATCCATCTCCACGCACAAGAACTTGACCCTCCCTTGCTGGAGTATTTGGAGCTCTACCATCAGGCACGTCAAACTCGTCCTTGAGTTTCTGTATCAATACCGGTTGCGTGAACTTCACGGTCCCCTTTCCATCCTCATCACGTATAGCGTTGATCTTGCTACCGACGTACTCCTTCGCTAGTCCTTCAGACGTGCACTCAAAGATACTCTTGATCCTGTCCTCGACACTCTTCACATCAGCTGGAGTACCAAAGATAACGATATCATCAATCCAGCACATGTACAGCACCAGTCGACCTTCTATCCACTCGAAAAACATACACGGATCGGCCTTCGATCTCTTGAACTTCAGATTCGTCATTCCTTCCACGAACTTACGATAGAAGCACTGCGACGCTTGCTTAGTCCCGTAAATCGGAACATTCAACAGTAATACTTCGTCATCACCATACCACTCCCTAAATCCTTTGGGAATTTCTACATAGATCTTTTCACCATTGTAGAATTTGCCTTGCAGAAATGCTCCTTCGACATCCAGGATTGCTGCTATCCAGTCTGGGCTCATTGCCCATAGTGTAAACCCAACTCGAACGCCCACTGGATTTGTCACTGGAGACGATATGGAATCGCTAAAATAGTGAACTCCATCCGACTGCTCGAATCCTCTGATATTCATTCTAGCACGACGATCTCCGTTCGCCTTCAACTTGAATCCCCACACGGTAGTCAACACCCTTGTACCTGGTGGTAATTCCGATCGCTTCTTGGCAGTGAATGCTTTGTACTTGTCGAATCTGCCCTTCTCATTCACCACTTCCGCTTTCCATTCTTCCGCATCCTCGCTGTTCATTGCTTCCTCGTAACTCAACACCTTGAGTTGCTTGGTGTTCGCTAACCCAGCACTGGCGACTCCTGCTCCAACAAGCCCCACTTCAACTTCAAGTAAGCTTTGACTTGCTGCCATGATTTCCTCTTCATCGAGATCATTCAGAGCAGTCATCATTCTCAAGTCAAAAGCTGACCCAGTCAACTCAGTCATAGTGGTAGCCATCGTTTCAATCAATCGCTCACGAGGCTTAACTGCACGTCCCGATCTAGTCGTAGCATTAGATTCACTCGCATCCTCCTTTGCTACAGACTCCACAGAATTGTCATCCTGATTGCCGTATGGTGCAAGATCCGGGATTGATTCCTCATCATCGTTTGACCCAGTAGATGCAGTATCATCTGGCGCTTTATCATTGCCATTCAGGTATGTTACGACTTCACTCGTCGAATCATCCTTCTTTTGATAATACATTTCACCCATCCATAGCACATCTCGAGAAGTCACTACTCGGTTAGTTCCTGGATTGTACATCCGCCTGCTATCTGACTCTCGATTGGGAGCATATCCAACGAACAACATCTTGATGCCCCTGTCACCAGATTTTCCGTCTTTGCCTTCCTTGACGATTCCTGCTTCGCCAAATGTTCTCAACTCCTTCGCCCAATTCGCATTCGATCCATACACATGCTCATCACGTGTCTTGCGTTCTCCATTGAGCTCAACAATCACCAGTCCATCTAGTTGGACAGCACACCTGATTGATTCGATTACAACATTGCCTCGAACTTCATCAGGGATATTCGCAGCTCTCATCATTGCCCTCGCTCTTCCACTGATAGTCCTAAACGACACTTCAGCTAAACTGTTGTGTTGAGGCGTGTTTCGACTTGTGAGCTCGATATTGACTGGTTGAAGACTCTGCCAATCCGCAGACTTGAGCCGTTTTTCCAGCTTTAGATTCTCTCCACCTGGATCCATGCGAATTGCGAGAATTGGTATCCCACGCGTCTTCATGAGATTCATCCATTCACATGTTGGTTCGACCATACCCTTTTTCGTAGTAGTAAAGTCGCACCACTTCTTGCCAGTACTCTCATCCACGACAGTCTTCCAATACTTGCTCGTCTCGGATGTCGACCCATCCCTCTTAGTCACCGTGACTTTTGATAGGTCCAAGAATACCCTTTCGCCTGGCTTATTAGCCTTGGGTGAAGCACTTTCCTTGCATACATTCTTCTGCTTTGCCTTCGACATGCCACAATCCGGACACGTCTTCGAAGCTTGACGCGTTAGCTTCCACCCCAAATGATTTGCTGTTTGCCTTGTATCATGATCATTCAAGTGGCCCAACAGCCCATGCGCCTTGTTCACGTCCATTCTAGTCCCGGCATCTGTGCCTACAGCCACGACCTCCGCGCTGCTTCGAATGAACCTACACGCAAAGACAGCACCCCTACTCGTCTTGACAACGATGTCGAGGAATGCTACCTGCCAAGTTAGGGTTAGGGTTGGACTGCTTTTACCCCTGGCGTTCCATCCCCACTGACGAACTGCCCTGGTAAATCAACCAAACACTTTGCCTCTACTGCTTCTCCAGCATGCCCCAGGCTTGTACTATTTGTTGTTCGCTCACTTCGAGCTCCTGCCTTGGAGTTGCTAGAGTGCTGACTAGCACCCGTGTCGCAAATCCAAACATCATGTTCGCTGAGAATGTCAAACGAGTTCTCATTTCCATTCCCCAGCTTCGCTAATCCCACATCCATTTCCTCCATCGACCGCCCAATTTCGTCATCTGCTTGCCAAGTTTGCGGTTCCCTTGACAAGCTTATGCAAAATCCTGACCATCGAAGCACAGGTTGCACATTTGGATCTCCTTATCAACGCTAGCTCCACCAGCCTCTTTGCGCTTGGACATCTTATCTTGGATCCACTTAGGCGCTTGCTCAGGATGCTTCTCCCAGCATTCACTTTCCGAGTGCCCCGTTTTGCCGCAACAGTTGCACTTCTTTTTGCTTGGACAGTTCGCTTTCTTGTGCCCAATCTTGTTACACAATTGGCACCTAACCTGAGCGTCCTTGTCTACCTGACTTGTGAGTTGCACCTCCTTCTCTCTCCTTGATGCGTGGGAATTGCCTGTCTTTTGCATACGCTGAATACAGTTGATTTTCTCGCAAAGATCCTCAAAGCTGCGATCATCTTCATCCTTTTTCAGCTCATCCATTGCCATCATGGTGAAGGTCGTGTTGTTTTGACTCTTCATGAGGAGCTTGATCAAATCCGTGTCAGTCTTCACTACTGCAAACTTGGTCATCACGGTAGTGACACTTTCGTAATAGTCATTTGCACCGCCGAATTTGATCTTCTCGAGCTCATTGTCGAGTTCGAGCTCTGCTGTTGCATCTCCTGGTCTGTATTTCTTCTCCCACATTTTCATGACCTTCCATGCAACCCCAGCATCATGCCCATTGACTTTCGTCTTGTCAATTGTTGCCAGTCCATTAGCCGACTTCTGACCAAGAGTGAATATCGTCACCACCTTCTTGTTCATTTGGTACACTTTGCGTACAGCATCATGCGTACTGTCTGTCGGATCCAAGGCATCGTACTGACGCTTTGTTGGCAAATTAGTCATCTTGCTCTCATCAAGAACATCATCCAATTCTTGACATTCGAGAAAAGCCTTGACCTGGGTCATGTACATTGGTGCCGAACTCGCCTTGCCATCCCACTTCGGGATTTCATTCAACCTCGTTGTTGTTCCGGAGTTATCACTCATATTGACTTTGCTCTATCGACTCCTTCGATTCCAAGCCCAAAGTCCCTTGTTGCTTCTGCGTTTCGATTGACTCTATCGATTCCTTCGATTCCAAGTCTTGCTCCAACTCAATCGTTCCGATTCCGAGTTGCCCAGCCCTTTTCGATTCACGCACACACCAGCAGTAATTGATTGCAATCTGGACCTCTTCGATAAACTTCGAAGTTTGTTAGAAGTCTCAAATGCTCCACAGAATCACTGCTACAATAGTCCTTGCTATTCGAACGTCTTGTTAGAATGCCACACCATTCCCAAAATGCATTGCAAAGGCATCTCAATATTCGCGGAGTGGGGAGGGACCCATGAAGCGCTGAAATCGAAATCTATCTGTCGAATCGCATGATCTGGGTAAAATTGCGCGAAATCCTTAAAGTGGAAGATCGAAAATTATTGCGGGAAGGAATTTTGTTAGGGTTAGTCTTTGTTACATTTTGTTACCCCTGAAGTAAGTTCGAATCGTCACACAAATGTTACAGCGATTCTTTTTGCATCCTTTCGTTTGGCTTGATCGAATAAGTAGTAATGCTGCCCGCATAAGCTATGATACGGCTAGGCAATGCTAGAAAAAAGGATTTTATTACATATCTCAATATTTAGTGAGTAGTGAGAAGAATCTGCCGCTGACCCCATCGCCTGCCTCTCGCAGGCATGGGGTCAGCGTTCGAAAATCAAGATACCTGTGACTTCCTGAGGTTGCCGCTCATCGTTCGGCCTCAGCTACGTGCATGCGCCTCTAGAGTACTGCTTTATCTCTCCTCTTTTACTCGCACACGGTGCACCCTAGTTCTAATTTCTTCTTTAAATAAATAAATAAATAAATACAAAGTTAATCAGATTAGATATCTATGATACTAAAAGGGACCTGCTTCGGTACAACTGTACGGTCTTTTCTATTGCCGAATGGCTTTCCAGACAGCAAGACGGGAAACTTCCCGTAGGAGTCAAGGACTCCTCTTAAACGCCGAAGCGTCTGTAACCAGGTGAGAGTGCTCCTGCGACACATAGTTGGGACTCAATTCTTTCAGTCAGGGTGGTGCTGTTTCCGTTTCTTCCTCTTCGGCGGAGCATGGCGTTGAGTGGTAGCTAACAATGTGGCCTCCCCAAAAACTACGGACTCTGCTTTGCGTTTCTTGTTCAATAGTGAATGTGTCTGTTGCAATGGCGTGGGGTCTGTGACCAAGATTTTCCCCCGAGTTTTGGGACCTCCCGGGATAATTCGCTTGTTGTTGCGACGTCGCTTTGCGCGCTCCTTGCCTTTGGAGTGCTTGACTGCGGCAGAAGCTTTCTTTGCTGGAAGAGGTTTGATCTTAGATTGGCCATTTCGGCTCCTCTCATTGCTCTGTGTTTGGCGTTGACGCCGCCTCGATTGGACTGCCTGTACTGCAGGTGGTACAGGCCTGTTGGTACTCGCTAGCCACAACAGCATCGCCACCCTACTTCGGGTGTCTAACAGCTGGAAATCTCCCTCATTGTACGAGGAAGGGGACAGAGGGATCTGCTGAGCCAGCATAGTCGCATTAGCGAGGACAAACAATCCACAGTCGTGTCCATTGGTTTGTTTCGGAGAATTGTTGGAGGCATCTACTAGTGACCACTCTGCTTTCCAATCGTCACTCGGTACACCGTGAAGTTCACTGTATTTGTCCCCCAAATACCTTAACATTGTAGTCAGATACAATTGATTGCCCGGCTTCCTACCTTGGGAATCCCACAGGGTAATAACCTTTGTTTCTGTATTCGCCCTGAGTAATAGCCAGTGAGTTCTAGAGTGGTTGATCGGCACGAAGATCTCTTTCACTCCCAAAATCTTATTCTTCCTCCTTAAACGATTTCCCCAGCGTTTAACGCCGTCAAAGTTGTAGGACGGAGCAGACCTGCCGTCAGCCCCCGTACGTAGGAGGGTTGACATGAAGAATGAGTTGAAGATGTAGACATGTTGCCGATTCACCTTTGGGAGGAGGACTCTGAGGAGATAGCCATTGATAACTTCATCATTGAGCCACTGAGGGGGTCGCAAAGACCGCATTGCATCACGCCGAACCTTGTCCCCTCCTTGGAGGCATAACTGAAAATTAGCTGGCACGTCCCGCAAAAGGGCTCCAACTTGACAGCGGTGTAAGTCTTCATCCGAGTTCCTTTGCAGAAGCCCAATGCG
The DNA here is from genome assembly GCA_037178625.1 of Skeletonema tropicum. NCBI lineage: Eukaryota > Bacillariophyta > Thalassiosirophyceae > Thalassiosirales > Thalassiosiraceae > Skeletonema > Skeletonema tropicum. The sequence goes on from JAWZXG010000030.1 coordinate 36,701, forward strand.
GTCCTGTTGTTGTGGACTCACAGCCGGTGGTAGAGTTGTAGGAGGCTGGGTAGGTAGGGCGCTCGGCTGGGCTGGACGCCTTGCTTTTTTCGGGAGAAAGATGGGAGCGAGTGCTTTTGGGTTGCGCGCAGGTGCGGCAGTCTTTGAAGTACCCTGTGGCTTTGATTTGCGATCTTCTCGTTGCTTGGCACCAGTCGTGACTTGCCCAGAAGGAGGCTCTAAAAGCCCGCCTGATTCATCCCCCGCAGCTTGCCTGCTTGCTACCGCTGCGTTCAACCAGTATTGTAGTTCAGAGGTCGGTTTCCCATAGAGCTCGTCCGTCGGAATTTCAAGGAGACATCGTGCTTCAGCTGAGAGCCCATCGGATCCAAGATTAAGCTGATGTTCGATCTCTTTCAAAATCTCTTCTCTTGATGCAAGTGCTTTGGTTCCTTGCGTTCGATGATGTTTCGTGAGATTCCTACAGATCCACTGTGTATGCGTGAGCGAGAGTAGCTTGTCCAGGAAGCCGCTTGTCCAACTGTCGATGGTCAGAAACGAATGGTTCTTTAGGAGATGCTCCTTCTGCATCTGGAGAAACTCCTTGGATACTTTCCCCTCCATCACGTTTCTCCATCCAATCCTATCTAAGCTATTACCCACTCTACGCATCTGTTGAGACATCCTCCATCCCTGACTATGCACCATGTCCACAAATAGAGTGCTGCCCTGAAGAGAGATAAAAAGGGGTAGCCACTTCTGTATGCACGTATGCGTGCAATGTCCCTCCATCCACTCTTGTAGATCGTTTATACTGTCAAGCAATAGCCCCCTCCTAATTCTACTCTTACAGCGGTTCAGGTGATCCGCTGTTTCAAAGCAACCGCAGTTCGGACATTTATCGGAGGCATTTTTGTCATATCTAGTTATCATTTGACCAGTTCCACAATACCCGGAGCATTGTTTCGCATACCACAGATTGAACATCTTAGGCCTGCGGTCGAGAAGCAGGCGCAATGGTTCCCAAGCAACAGAGTCGAATATATCAGGGTGTAGGAGTTGTTCATCGGCATAGAACTGTCGTGCTTTCACCTTCCCTACGTGATACCGTAGGTCCTTTGCTAAGTCTGCAGTCTGTTTGATTCCATCGATGATAACAACCGCTGCTTCTAGCGGTAAGCTCAGAGTGACCGGGAGAGAGGAGAAATTTTCAATTGCTCTCTTTATGGCTGCTTTTGCCCTGAAATCGCAGTCTACGTTCAGTCTAGCTTCCAGAGCCAGGCAAGCATAGCCCAAGCTGTCGTCCTGGTGTGCTTTCACATGAGACAGCTTGTGCGCAAGAGCCGAGACACTTTGGATTTTCCGCAGGACCCGGAGAATGTCGTTGTTCTTCGCCGATCCTGGGACACGATCGTATTTTCTGGAAAACGTGAGAATAGTTCCTTTGTTGTCACAAAAGATGTTTGCATTGGACAACGGCACTCCATAGTGTTCCTCTATTGTCAGTAGGATAAGGTGGATAGCCAACATTCCTAGCTGTTCTCCTCTATAGCTATTTGCCCATTTAGAGTGCTCCGTGAATTCTCCTTTAAGCCACTGTTGAGACTCTGCGCAGTAAAAAACCCAAGCCGCACCGCAGATCTCTGGCGCCAGCTTTTTCATGTATGACCCGTCTGTACAACAGAACAATGAACCTCGTTGAATAGCTTCCACAATCCACGAGGGATCCGATGAGAAGCTGATACTATCCCACATCCATTCCCCCCCTTTACTGCGGAGACGCTCAAGAAATGTAGTAGGGGCGACGACTTCTGGCTGACTGGCCAGTGGCGGTCCTTGTGCTAGCAGTTTGATGGACCCATCTTCGTATTCCAGAATCGTCGTTGGTACCACTGAAGAAGCGGGCTCATCCAGCACTCGGACTGGCTGCATGATCGACACTCTGTCATTCGATTCCACGTCGTGAGCGTATTCATAAATCGTATCATCCGAATGTATCTCCACTGTCCGTGTGTCCGTGTTGAGGAAGTGACGCCAGATCCGTTTAGATGGGTTGATCCAATCTCCAAGTGGCTCCTTAAGAAACAACGATTTGCTATCAGTCAAACGTTGCAGGGATCTCTTCCACAATTTCCAATCTGCTTCCGTCGGATATTCCGTGCCAAATTCCAGAGTTGACCGCTGTTTACCAAGGCGCCCTTCAGGTGAGTCCTTCCAATGCCCGTCAAGCAGATATTGCTCTAGATATTGTCCATTTGGCGTAGTCACGTCAGAGAGGAACATTGCCTCCTGAGCTTTCCTCACTCTATTGACTCGCTGTAGCTCCGTCCCTCGTAGACCCAGTTCAACCATGCAGTCCATAATAGCCCTATCCTTGCTCCTCGGGATGGGGATGTCATCATATTGCAGATCCAGCACGATTCCCAGTTCGTCTATCTTCTCCCATAGGGCTTTCGCCCATGCGTTGGTTGATAAATGACCCCAAACTTCAAAGTCATAGTTGAAGGGACAGTCCGGTACCCCTATTTCCACTTGAAGGTGTTCCATAGCTGCTCTTAAAGTGATCCCTAGGGCTGAAGTTGTTCCATAGTGTTGCAAGAATGAAGATAAAGTAGCAGCCGCAGTTTCCACCGTCAAGTCGTAGAGACCGATTCCACCAAACGTGGCCGGCAGGTATCTCCATTCCTTGGTAATTGATCGGTTGACACCTAGGTTGCTTAACATATAGAAATCTGCTGACATCAATCCTTTTTTGAGCTCAGGGATTGACGCCGAACAGGCCCCCAGACCGTACCTGAGTCCAGACCATAGCTGATTGGTGTAGCTCATCCACACCGAACGAGTTGGTATTTGCCCGCTCTTAATCTGAGCCGTCCACGTTGTCATTTTTTCTCTCATCTGCTCGAAGTGTTGGTCTGGTTTCCCATCCGGTCTAGCGTAGAGACCTAAGTTGTTGTCAGCTTTATTCGATGGCAACCTATCTATTTGCGCAGAACCCCCGTCAGTAGTGGGGACGTGGAAAATCAAGTCATCCAGTTCACTCATGTCAACCTCTTTGCCGTCTGAGGGCATCGCTTTTTGATCCGTGTAACACCAGCCGCCCTTTCCATCGGGTGTTTGATCGTGTATTGTAACTCCACATTTGTCTGGTTTCAAAGCGCCACCCGTTTCCCCCAAGGCACCTGCCCAATCCGAGATTGACTCTTGCCCTCTAGCACTTGTCGAGATAATGTCATCGTCAGCTCTAAGACCTTCCCACAAATTGGTATCATCCACATACAGAATTCCCACCTGATTAATCTTTTTATGTGAGATTGGACACTTCACTTCCACTCCATGCCCATTAGTTTTGTGGGTATTAATCATGACCGTGCTGATCTGTTGCCATGTCGGAGGAGCTGCACCGTTCCCTTGAGCGAGACCGTGTTTCCCGTCCTCTTTCCCACCAAAATATGAAGAAGATTGGCCAAAACCAGTTCTTAGGAAAAACTCCATATTATGCAAGGGGCGGAGCATCGACAGTGCCGCACATTTGGGCACTTTAAACGCCTGTAGAGTGAGGCTGGCTATAGGAAGAGCAACCCGGTCGTAGCACTGGGCCGCATCAACCTGTGCCACCAGGAGGGGTCTTTTGGTGATTCGGGCAATGTCGTACATCAATACTTGTTGCAGGATTGCATCCTCTGCCGTGCGTCCCTTCCCACTTTAGATCTCCTCCGGGACCATCCCCTTTGCTCGGGCGAGGTCCAGCATGCGATGTCCAAAAATCAACTTATTACAGAAATTGAAGTCAGCCTCAAGCAAGAGAATAGCTCTCAATTTATTCACCAACGCCACACCTGCAATCTTCTCGAGCATTACCGACAGACCCCGAGCCCAACGTTCTGGGCCGGTTCCTGTTTGGATCATAAGAGAGAACTTCTTTGCTAGCAGCCTGGACAGGTCGTCATCGTAAGCTATCGACTTATAGTGACCAAAATGCAGTCCCGATATCGAGGATGACGTTCTTTCTTTCACTTTCCTCCAGTAATATTGGTAGTCTTCCTGTGAAACGACAACGGAAATCTCACCATCGCCAATCTTTTTCCAGATGGCTGCTATTTCGTCCAGTATCAGTATTGTGCGTTGATCTGTGTCTGGGGGAGGGGCGAAGGATCCTTCAAGTATTTCTACCGCTGCATTCGTGTCGGCGTAGACTCCCAGGAGGTCGAATAGTACCCCTTGGCAAACTGGGGCAGAAGTAGCCCTTCCAAACCTTGTGCGGAGTTCTGACTTCAGTGCCTCTTCAATCGATTCTTTTGTTGCGTGCTCGACCACTTTCCCGTCTGCTTGTGTAACTTCCACTCTTGTAACATTCATCACTCCTTGCTGCTTTGTTGCTCGTTTAATCCCCTGCCACTGTTTTCTCTGAGCCTCCCCTTTGAGGATCAGCTCCACCCTCTTGGCTTCATCAACCCGTTCATTTATCACAGCATCGGTCAACTTCTCGTGTAAAAAATGCTTTCTGAGGTAAGGTGATTCAGCCATGAGTTCTCGTGTGCGTTTTTTGGTCTCCTTGTACAGCTGAACCACTTCATCGACAGGGTACCGAAGAACGTCCTCCATTCCTTTGCGCCTGGCGAATCTTCTCAAATTGCCCCAATTGACCTTTTTTCCTTGGTGATGTCGTAGTATCCATTTCAGGAGGTGGCATTTATCCATCCACGATTGTATTGCTGGAGAGAACTCATAATGCGCCGGGTAAATCACTCTGCATTTCGCCTCTGCGTGTAGCATCTCCTCTTCAATCATGTTGTCCAGGATTTCCATCTTGGACACCACTGCAGCCGAGGGCGGGAATGAGGCTATCCTATTTACTTCTTTGAGCTTCTGGGGGATGCGTCTATCTGTGAAGCCTTTTTTTAATTGTGCAAGGTACTTCACTCTAATCCGCGGCACCTTGGAGTTAAGCTTTCTAGCCTTCGGTGGCACAATACGACAGATAGAAGTGCCAATAACCGACCGCATCTGTAGGTCGACAACCACTGGCCGGTGATCTCCCAAATCACCGTCGAACGGTAAGTAGCTGGCTCCAGTTAGTTCAACGTCATCCGAGATCCAAATACCGTCTATGGCCCCATTCTTTTGGCTGTTGCCTCGAAAATGTGTAGCAGGACCTCTTCTGCCGGGGACCATACACGGTGCACTGCTTCCCTCATGCGGATATCATCCTCTGCAAGTCGTTTACTGAGGACTCCGTCCAACACATTCTCATTAGCATCCATCATCAGAACAACCCTGTCTCCTTTGCTGCGCCACCGTTTGATGGCATCGACAATGTGTCTCCGGAACAGATCCTTGGGGTTGGTCTTCAGCTGGTGCGATTGGATGTATCTCTCAATATGTTGATAGTATGTACCAACCCCTTCTGATTTACAGGGCGCGTAGGCACTTAAGAAGACTGTTCTCACGCCATTGACCGGCTCCGTCCTATACCAGCTGAACATTCCCAGCTCAGTGGAATCTTTGCCGCAGGTCATGGGTAAGCCCGACAACTCGTCTCTAATCACAACTGCTGTCCCCCCCGCTTGAACATTACCAATGTTCTGAAGTTCCCGAGTGTTCTGAGAATGTACCGATTTGATTCTGTCATCTCCATGTCTTAGCATCGAGGCTACCGTCACTGATGATTTTAGATGGTGGAAGTTGGTGTTGGTCTCCTGGAGCCCCAGAACATCCACACCATACGTCCGCAGGACGTGCTTGAGTCTATCTACCTTGTGGTTGTTGTGCTTCCACAGACTGAGCCCGTTGATATTCAACGACATTATTCGAACTACATCACTGCCCTTCTCCTCCACCCTCAAGTTCCCGTAAATAGGCACAATCGTATTCTCCACTGTCTGGCCAAGTGGACGGAGTTCTTTCATCGAGGAGGTTCTATCTTGTTTCTCCCTCTCTTTGTGCCTATAATCATCAAGCAGTTCATTGAGGTCCTTTGCTGACGGATCATCGCACCAACGCTGCCTATTTGCTATGAGCTGCCTCATCATATCTGCATCTAACTTATCACTTGTATTATTCTTTTCGCTGCTGTACCTCCCTCTAAATTTGACGTGGTTGCGTGTATTCGAGAGTCGGTACTGTTGTGCACGCCGGGCCGATTTCTTCTGATTGGAGGTACTGCGGCGAGGTTGTTGCTTACGTTGCCTCTCTTGAATGGATTGGCTCACCTCGGGGTATCGGGCAAAATACCGTAGAGGCTGCCCATTATCCATTACACCATGGGCCCCACAACACCTATGATATCAGATGGAGGGGCCTGGGAGAGAGCTGCCTCGGCTTGTGAGACCGAGACGTCGACGCAGTCATTAGATACCAATCTAACAAGGAATGATTCACTACCGCGATTGTGTAGAATAAATTTGGTGTAGATGCTACACACATCCGAATCCTCACCGCAATACGTATTGCCATTTTCCAAAATATTGTCACTGTTGTTATGATTTTGTAGCACAACTTCGACTGTAGACGTCATCCAATTCACAACGCTAAAAGGACAATAGCCAGAAGTGTTGTTGTTATGTGAAAGAGCGACAAAGGGTCTACTTTGTTGTGTACATCTCCAATTATATTTGTGGCGTACAAGTGCCGCGTCTTCCATGCTAATTTGCTCCGATATAGGTTCTTCATCATGCCAAGGTGGGGGCCAAGGTGGTTTAGGTGGGGGAGCTGGGATTGCACCTGTTTGATGTAGTAGAATGTTGGCAGTAATAAGTTGTTGGACTGCTTCCTCACTTCTCATCTTCATGCCTTGTTTCCCAACCGATTGTGTCACAACCCAATTGTTGTTCCAGTTTCCCTCCTCTCCATCTATAAAATTAAAAGTCGTCCATCCCTGCGTTGTGTCCATTGACCGGCAGAGTCTTCCATCCCGTAATCCGTCCCTCATTCCTCCGATATCTCCAAAACAATTTTCCAAAATATTGTCACTGTTGTTATGATTTTGTAGCACAACTTCGACTGTAGACGTCATCCAATTCACAACGCTAAAAGGACTATCGCCAGAAGAGTTGTTGTTATGTGAAAGAGCGACAAAGGGTCTACTTTGTTGTGTACATCTCCAATTGTATTTGTGGCGTACAAGTGCCGCGTCTTCCATGCTAATTTGCTCCGATATAGGTTCTTCATCATGCCAAGGTGGGGGCCAAGGTGGTTTAGGTGGGGGAGCTGGGATTGCACCTGTTTGATGTAGTAGATTGCTCCTGGCAGTAATAAGTTGTTGGACTGCTTCCTCCCTCCTCATCTTCATGCCTTGTTTCCCAACAGATTGTGTCACAACCCAATTGTTGTTCCAGTTTCCCTCCTCTCCATCTATAAGATTAAAAGTCGTCCATCCCTGCGTTGTGTCCATTGACCGGCAGAGTCTTCCATCCCGTAATCCGTCCCTCATTCCTCCGATATCTCCAAAACACCATTCCTGTTTGATGTTGCAACCGGCCGGCCACATGGCCCTGCCGCCGCCCTTCCCAAACAATGTGAGTGTAGTGTCAATTGATGCGTACTTTTTTGCCGTAGTAAGTCTCGTTTTTAAGGAGCCATTCATATGGTTATTATACATTATAGTGTTGTCGTACCCTGTTCCCAGGGTGCAGTTGGTAGCGGTGTCGGCTGCCATGGTTCATGTCGATCGCTGTAGACGATGTACTAATTCCTACGTAGGTATTTATGTCATTTTTTCATATCTTTTCCAGACACCTGCTTGAGATTGTAGTTCTAATTTCTTCTTTATTACTTTCTTATCTCAGAATTATGATACGTGTCTCTTCCCTGAGACACTCAACTCCCGCCATAATGCTTGACTATGCTTGGGCTGAATAACGCGCTCTAACACTATTACGAACGTAACAATTCATAGAAGATTTATTTCATTTTGCATCAAACCACCATGTCAACCGGTCCATCAAAGAATCATCAAAGTTATGGCCATCAAACAAAAGAAGTGGATACTGGCATTACTCTTGCGTAATTATCCAAGTACCGCCAATTAAAGGCAGTGGACGAAGTGACTAAGGCATCTCAATTTTTGACTAATACAGAGAGAGATGCAGTCTTTGACCTTGCTAGAAAATCATTGTATGGCCAAAATAGTCGAGGACCCCAAAATACATGTAACACTTCTAATTTCATCAACACTCCTCCTGCAAATGCAGCACCTGTAGCCAAAACCGTCCTCGCCTCCACAAACGTATTGCAAGGTGTGGTTGCATGTTTGTCTAGCATGAGTGATGATGATAAAGACACGTCGTATCATCAACTTATTGTAGAACTTGGCGGCTCATATCAACAGTACAGATGGATTGCGGCTGGGGCGGTGCAGAGGGGGAGTTATTGTACAAAAGATGAATGTCTGTGATACATAGGAGTCAACTTACCAATAAACAGTGGGACGAATGTCTGCGTGCAATAAATGTTTAAAGGATAACCCTTCAAGCACGTACATCGCGAGAAAATGGACGTGCAGAGGGACGTGCACCCGGACGTGCATTTTCGTGGTGCCAGTTTCAGGATAGCGCTGCATGCAAGGTGGAGAAGGTGAGTGCCGGATAGCTCAAAAATTTGTGTCGAAGTATCAAGATGACCGTCTCAAATTGTCCGCCAACGCCCATCCAACTTGAAAAATCACCATCATCCATCATCTTCTGTCTTCTGACCTCTTCTGCGATGATGATGTGCCGCTTACGCCCTTCTCTGCGCTTCGTCTTCCGGTGGAGGTAGTTCAACATTCAACAAAGCCCAAGAAAGTTTTCTGCACTCAAGACGAAGAGTTATCGTTGCGGCCATCATGGCCTCCGCTGCCGCAATTAATGAGCCGGTTGCCTCACCCACCGCCGCTATCGAGCGTGAGCTTGCCGTTTCTGAACGTGAGCTCGGAACTGGTGTTACGGGAACACCCACAGCCACTGTCGGACGTCCTATTGATGTAAGTGTTGCTACAATAATAATTTTATTTGCATGCATTTTTACATGAATATGGAGAGAGCAGAGATGATGACCGTCGGCTGATAGGAATCTTGTGCACAGCTGATGGCCTCGCTATTGACGGTCAATATATAATTTATAAGCCAAGCCGCTGGATACCATGAGGCGGCAGGCTGCACTGCCCATACAAATGAAGGAGAAAATTCATCTGCAATGAGCTGTCAATGGGCCTATCGCTGGCTGCTCTAGTGTCATTCATTATCATTTATTTCTGACTGTTATTACGATGAATATATTTTTGGTCGTCCACTCATCACAACCCTCTCCATCTCTCTCCACACAGACAATAAAATGCACGCAGCCTGGCGAAATTCAACAGACTGAGCTTAAATACCATGGTTGGACTACAAGACCAACAAGGCCGCTCATGCATACTGCTCCAATGATGAACGTACGTAGTTGTGGCCAAAGCTCAAAGCTGGCTGGATGGCTGGATATTGTCGGAGTCCGGACGCCATCCGCAAGAGACAGCTGTTCGGACATCTCTGATGGCGGCGGGAATGAGTCTTCTCCCTCAAAACGCACACACCACGCTCACGGACGTCAATAACTCCCTATCTTTGGCACCCCCACCAGCAACAACAACAACAACAGCAGAACTTTGGTGAACAGCAAACCCTTGTTGAATTTACTGCTAGGTATTGACGCAATGCGCAAAGAATCTGATAATGCCCCCCACGTCCGGGAGGCCGTGGTGCGTGAGATACTTGAGAGATTTTTTCTGCAACATCCACGAGAGGACGATACCGACGGCGACTTTTTCGATGTTGACGCTCCATTCAGTAAGATTGTGCGGGGATTGACGATGACCGATGGCGCTGAGTATGGTTTCCTAAATCAAATGAAAGATATTGTCGAAGCACATAACATGAATCTATTTGCTGCTATCTCTACAACGAAGGAGAACGATATGTATTTGAAAGTGCCCCAACAATTTCTGGATAATTACCTTGAATTCATCAAGGTGGGGGCAAGTCTCCCGCAAAGTAAGGAAGAAAAATTATCACAGCTTATCAACGCACATTTCAACCTCGTGCAGAAAGATAAAAAATGGACGATCAACAACGAGTTGTTGCAAGAGGTATATAACCTCACCAGATCTGGACCAGCAATCATATTCACAACCGTCAAGAACAACATTGAGCAATCATTGAAGTTACTTTACGTATCGAAGAATCCAACTGAGGAGGACGTGGTGGATATTGTTTTTGGAACCAAATACTCGGCTGAGCAAAGTGAAGAGGAGGAAGAAATTGAAGAGGAGGACGAGGAGGAGGAAGAGGTGAAGGTGGACGAGGAGGACGAGGTGGAGGTGAACGAGGAGGAGGGGGAGGGGGAGAACGAGGAATCTTTTGATACAGGTAATCAAATCGATGGATATGTATTAGATAGCGAGCAAGAGGATGATGATGAAGAGGACGTTGAAGCTGTTGATAATGTTGAGCAAGTGAATGATGGCACAGAGACGGCTGATGGTTCCAACATTGCCAATGCTAATCACGAAAGTGCTTCAGCGGAAGGCCAAGTAGAGGAAGAGACTAATGAACTTGGTACCTTACCAGCAGGCTGGAAAGAAGTCAATGATCCGAGTGGTAGGGTCTTTTATTTCAATGTGACTACTGAAGAGAGCAGGTGGGAGCGCCCTAAGAGTGTCGCTTCTGAGGCTGTAGAAGTCTCAACTCCTTCTATGGCTGATAAAGCTGAAGGTGGACAGCCCTGGAGCCCGTTGATGAAGATGTGACAACTGAAGACGCTCAAGGCGGACAGCCAGACATATTTGGTGCAAAGAATCCAGCTGCATCTCAAAAAGCTTCTGCGGAGGATGTGGATGGTCAAACAAATGTGACTGCTACAGAAAATGCTTCTGCGGTGGATGTTTCCGGTACCACCTCTGCTTCTGGAAATCATGTTGTGAAGCCAAGTGAATCGGAGGCAGCAGTGGATTCAGCTGTCGATGCTACTTCCGAGACGACTGTTGAAGGAACTTTGATCCAACGCGAAACGCCACCACTTGCAGCATCATCCAATATGCCAACGACTGCATCATCACCTGCTGAAGCTACTGAAGAGCACACCATCTCTTCATTTGCGAAACCTGAAAAATTTCCTACCACCGCTACCAACAACACCCACAATCGATTTCATCCCAATGTGCCAAAAAAAAAGGCCACTCTTCCACTTCCTCCTCCCCCCTTAAGAAAGAAAAAGATGACTTCTTCTCCATTCCGTAAGCCCCCTCCGATAAAAGTTAGTGCTAAACCTCGATTTCATGTCCCTCCCCCCCCTAAGAGCAGCGTGAAAAGCGGTGACACCGAAACCTACGTTTTGACAACAAGTCCATTGCCTACTCCTAGGGTATTGGATGTCGGTAAGGATGATGATGTGCCTTCTTCGGCGTCTGCTCTTCTTGCATCGACTTCGACATCAGTAGTGGCGGCGGGACCTGTGGTAGACGAAACGACAGAAGGTGACCTCACAAACACATCTCCTGAAGTAGCAACCGTATCTAATGATAGGGATAAGGCATCGACGGAAGAACCGAACGCAGCAAGGGCATTGGTGCAATTGGGAATTGAAGAGAGGGAGAGGTTGCAGCAGAATCAGCAACAGGCAACGAATCCACCTCCGTTTGAAAATGTTTCTACAGCGGCAGACGTATTTCGAACGACGAATCCACCTCTTTCTGAAAAAGCCTCAGCTAGAAATGGTTTCGGTGCCCCTCCTGCGCAAGAAAAGACCATTTCTTCTACTTCAGTTGGTACTGAAAATGCTTCTGCGGCGGATGTCTTCGGTGCAAACAATACAACCACGTCTGAAAAAGCTTCTGCTGCAAATGTTTTTGGTGGAACGAATGTGGCTGCCGCTGAAAATGCCTCTGGGGCAGATGGTTTCGGTTCATTGAATCCAGCTACGTCTGAAAATGCCTCTGCTGCAAATGTTGTTGGCACCCTTTCTGGTTCTGGAAGTCCTACTGAAGAGGTTTTAGGTGGTGTGAATACGGCTGTTGCTGAAAAAGCATTTGCAGCAGATGTATTTGGAGCGTCTGCCTCCAATCCTACGTCTGGGTCTGCCGCGGCAGACATATTTCGAACGACGAATCCACCTCTTTCTGAAAAAGCCTCAGCTAGAAATGGTTTCGGTGCCCCTCCAGCGCAAGAAAAGACCATTTCTTCTACTTCAGTTGGTACTGAAAATGCTTCTGCGGCGGATGTCTTCGGTGCAAACAATACAACCACGTCTGAAAAAGCTTCTGCTGCAAATGTTTTTGGTGGAACGAATGTGGCTGCCGCTGAAAATGCCTCTGGGGCAGATGGTTTCGGTTCATTGAATCCAGCTACGTCTGAAAATGCCTCTGCTGCAAATGTTGTTGGCACCCTTTCTGGTTCTGGAAGTCCTACTGAAGAGGTTTTAGGTGGTGTGAATACGGCTGTTGCTGAAAAAGCATTTGCAGCAGATGTATTTGGAGCGTCTGCCTCCAATCCTACGTCTGGGTCTGCCGCGGCAGACATATTTCGAACGACGAATCCACCTCTTTCTGAAAAAGCCTCAGCTAGAAATGGTTTCGGTGCCCCTCCAGCGCAAGAAAAGACCATTTCTTCTACTTCAGTTGGTACTGAAAATGCTTCTGCGGCGGATGTCTTCGGTGCAAACAATACAACCACGTCTGAAAAAGCTTCTGCTGCAAATGTTTTTGGTGGAACGAATGTGGCTGCCGCTGAAAATGCCTCTGGGGCAGATGGTTTCGGTTCATTGAATCCAGCTACGTCTGAAAATGCCTCTGCTGCAAATGTTGTTGGCACCCTTTCTGGTTCTGGAAGTCCTACTGAAGAGGTTTTAGGTGGTGTGAATACGGCTGTTGCTGAAAAAGCATTTGCAGCAGATGTATTTGGAGCGTCTGCCTCCAATCCTACGTCTGGGTCTGCCGCGGCAGACATATTTCGAACGACGAATCCACCTCTTTCTCAAAAAGCCTCAGCTAGAAATGGTTTCGGTGCCCCTCCAGCGCAAGAAAAGACCATTTCTTCTACTTCAGTTGGTACTGAAAATGCTTCTGCGGCGGATTTCTTCGGTGCAAACAATACAACCACGTCTGAAAAAGCTTCTGCTGCAAATGTTTTTGGTGGAACGAATGTGGCTGCCGCTGAAAATGCCTCTGGGGCAGATGGTTTCGGTTCATTGAATCCAGCTACGTCTGAAAATGCCTCTGCTGCAAATGTTGTTGGCACCCTTTCTGGTTCTGGAAGTCCTACTGAAGAGGTTTTAGGTGGTGTGAATACGGCTGTTGCTGAAAAAGCATTTGCAGCAGATGTATTTGGAGCGTCTGCCTCCAATCCTACGTCTGGGTCTGCCGCGGCAGACATATTTCGAACGACGAATCCACCTCTTTCTGAAAAAGCCTCAGCTAGAAATGGTTTCGGTGCCCCTCCAGCGCAAGAAAAGACCATTTCTTCTACTTCAGTTGGTACTGAAAATGCTTCTGCGGCGGATGTCTTCGGTGCAAACAATACAACCACGTCTGAAAAAGCTTCTGCTGCAAATGTTTTTGGTGGAACGAATGTGGCTGCCGCTGAAAATGCCTCTGGGGCAGATGGTTTCGGTTCATTGAATCCAGCTACGTCTGAAAATGCCTCTGCTGCAAATGTTGTTGGCACCCTTTCTGGTTCTGGAAGTCCTACTGAAGAGGTTTTAGGTGGTGTGAATACGGCTGTTGCTGAAAAAGCATTTGCAGCAGATGTATTTGGAGCGTCTGCCTCCAATCCTACGTCTGGGTCTGCCGCGGCAGACATATTTCGAACGACGAATCCACCTCTTTCTGAAAAAGCCTCAGCTAGAAATGGTTTCGGTGCCCCTCCAGCGCAAGAAAAGACCATTTCTTCTACTTCAGTTGGTACTGAAAATGCTTCTGCGGCGGATGTCTTCGGTGCAAACAATACAACCACGTCTGAAAAAGCTTCTGCTGCAAATGTTTTTGGTGGAACGAATGTGGCTGCCGCTGAAAATGCCTCTGGGGCAGATGGTTTCGGTTCATTGAATCCAGCTACGTCTAAAAATGCCTCTGCTGCAAATGTTGTTGGCACCCTTTCTGGTTCTGGAAGTCCTACTGAAGAGGTTTTAGGTGGTGTGAATACGGCTGTTGCTGAAAAAGCATTTGCAGCAGATGTATTTGGAGCGTCTGCCTCCAATCCTACGTCTGGGTCTGCCGCGGCAGACATATTTCGAACGACGAATCCACCTCTTTCTGAAAAAGCCTCAGCTAGAAATGGTTTCGGTGCCCCTCCAGCGCAAGAAAAGACCATTTCTTCTACTTCAGTTGGTACTGAAAATGCTTCTGCGGCGGATGTCTTCGGTGCAAACAATACAACCACGTCTGAAAAAGCTTCTGCTGCAAATGTTTTTGGTGGAACGAATGTGGCTGCCGCTGAAAATGCCTCTGGGGCAGATGGTTTCGGTTCATTGAATCCAGCTACGTCTAAAAATGCCTCTGCTGCAAATGTTGTTGGCACCCTTTCTGGTTCTGGAAGTCCTACTGAAGAGGTTTTAGGTGGTGTGAATACGGCTGTTGCTGAAAAAGCATTTGCAGCAGATGTATTTGGAGCGTCTGCCTCCAATCCTACGTCTGGGTCTGCCGCGGCAGACATATTTCGAACGACGAATCCACCTCTTTCTGAAAAAGCCTCAGCTAGAAATGGTTTCGGTGCCCCTCCAGCGCAAGAAAAGACCATTTCTTCTACTTCAGTTGGTACTGAAAATGCTTCTGCGGCGGATGTCTTCGGTGCAAACAATACAACCACGTCTGAAAAAGCTTCTGCTGCAAATGTTTTTGGTGGAACGAATGTGGCTGCCGCTGAAAATGCCTCTGGGGCAGATGGTTTCGGTTCATTGAATCCAGCTACGTCTGAAAATGCCTCTGCTGCAAATGTTGTTGGCACCCTTTCTGGTTCTGGAAGTCCTACTGAAGAGGTTTTAGGTGGTGTGAATACGGCTGTTGCTGAAAAAGCATTTGCAGCAGATGTATTTGGAGCGTCTGCCTCCAATCCTACGTCTGGGTCTGCCGCGGCAGACATATTTCGAACGACGAATCCACCTCTTTCTGAAAAAGCCTCAGCTAGAAATGGTTTCGGTGCCCCTCCAGCGCAAGAAAAGACCATTTCTTCTACTTCAGTTGGTACTGAAAATGCTTCTGCGGCGGATTTCTTCGGTGCAAACAATACAACCACGTCTGAAAAAGCTTCTGCTGCAAATGTTTTTGGTGGAACGAATGTGGCTGCCGCTGAAAATGCCTCTGGGGCAGATGGTTTCGGTTCATTGAATCCAGCTACGTCTGAAAATGCCTCTGCTGCAAATGTTGTTGGCACCCTTTCTGGTTCTGGAAGTCCTACTGAAGAGGTTTTAGGTGGTGTGAATACGGCTGTTGCTGAAAAAGCATTTGCAGCAGATGTATTTGGAGCGTCTGCCTCCAATCCTACGTCTGGGTCTGCCGCGGCAGACATATTTCGAACGACGAATCCACCTCTTTCTGAAAAAGCCTCAGCTAGAAATGGTTTCGGTGCCCCTCCAGCGCAAGAAAAGACCATTTCTTCTACTTCAGTTGGTACTGAAAATGCTTCTGCGGCGGATGTCTTCGGTGCAAACAATACAACCACGTCTGAAAAAGCTTCTGCTGCAAATGTTTTTGGTGGAACGAATGTGGCTGCCGCTGAAAATGCCTCTGGGGCAGATGGTTTCGGTTCATTGAATCCAGCTACGTCTGAAAATGCCTCTGCTGCAAATGTTGTTGGCACCCTTTCTGGTTCTGGAAGTCCTACTGAAGAGGTTTTAGGTGGTGTGAATACGGCTGTTGCTGAAAAAGCATTTGCAGCAGATGTATTTGGAGCGTCTGCCTCCAATCCTACGTCTGGGTCTGCCGCGGCAGACATATTTCGAACGACGAATCCACCTCTTTCTGAAAAAGCCTCAGCTAGAAATGGTTTCGGTGCCCCTCCAGCGCAAGAAAAGACCATTTCTTCTACTTCAGTTGGTACTGAAAATGCTTCTGCGGCGGATGTCTTCGGTGCAAACAATACAACCACGTCTGAAAAAGCTTCTGCTGCAAATGTTTTTGGTGGAACGAATGTGGCTGCCGCTGAAAATGCCTCTGGGGCAGATGGTTTCGGTTCATTGAATCCAGCTACGTCTGAAAATGCCTCTGCTGCAAATGTTGTTGGCACCCTTTCTGGTTCTGGAAGTCCTACTGAAGAGGTTTTAGGTGGTGTGAATACGGCTGTTGCTGAAAAAGCATTTGCAGCAGATGTATTTGGAGCGTCTGCCTCCAATCCTACGTCTGGGTCTGCCGCGGCAGACATATTTCGAACGACGAATCCACCTCTTTCTGAAAAAGCCTCAGCTAGAAATGGTTTCGGTGCCCCTCCAGCGCAAGAAAAGACCATTTCTTCTACTTCAGTTGGTACTGAAAATGCTTCTGCGGCGGATGTCTTCGGTGCAAACAATACAACCACGTCTGAAAAAGCTTCTGCTGCAAATGTTTTTGGTGGAACGAATGTGGCTGCCGCTGAAAATGCCTCTGGGGCAGATGGTTTCGGTTCATTGAATCCAGCTACGTCTAAAAATGCCTCTGCTGCAAATGTTGTTGGCACCCTTTCTGGTTCTGGAAGTCCTACTGAAGAGGTTTTAGGTGGTGTGAATACGGCTGTTGCTGAAAAAGCATTTGCAGCAGATGTATTTGGAGCGTCTGCCTCCAATCCTACGTCTGGGTCTGCCGCGGCAGACATATTTCGAACGACGAATCCACCTCTTTCTGAAAAAGCCTCAGCTAGAAATGGTTTCGGTGCCCCTCCAGCGCAAGAAAAGACCATTTCTTCTACTTCAGTTGGTACTGAAAATGCTTCTGCGGCGGATCCCCTATGAGCAGCGTGAAAAGCGGTGACACCGAAACCTACGTTTTGACAACAAGTCCATGCCTACTCCTAGGGTATTGGATGTCGGTAAGGATGATGATGTGCCTTCTTCGGCGTCTGCTCTTCTTGCATCGACTTCGACATCAGTAGTGGCGGCGGGACCTGTGGTAGACGAAACGACAGAAGGTGACCTCACAAACACATCTCCTGAAGTAGCAACCGTATCTAATGATAGGGATAAGGCATCGACGGAAGAACCGAACGCAGCAAGGGCATTGGTGCAATTGGGAATTGAAGAGAGGGAGAGGTTGCAGCAGAATCAGCAACAGGCAACGAATCCACCTCCGTTTGAAAATGTTTCTACAGCGGCAGACGTATTTCGAACGACGAATCCACCTCTTTCTGAAAAAGCCTCAGCTAGAAATGGTTTCGGTGCCCCTCCTGCGCAAGAAAAGACCATTTCTTCTACTTCAGTTGGTACTGAAAATGCTTCTGCGGCGGATGTCTTCGGTGCAAACAATACAACCACGTCTGAAAAAGCTTCTGCTGCAAATGTTTTTGGTGGAACGAATGTGGCTGCCGCTGAAAATGCCTCTGGGGCAGATGGTTTCGGTTCATTGAATCCAGCTACGTCTGAAAATGCCTCTGCTGCAAATGTTGTTGGCACCCTTTCTGGTTCTGGAAGTCCTACTGAAGAGGTTTTAGGTGGTGTGAATACGGCTGTTGCTGAAAGAGCATTTGCAGCAGATGTATTTGGAGCGTCTGCCTCCAATCCTACGTCTGGGTCTGCCGCGGCAGACATATTTCGAACGACGAATCCACCTCTTTCTGAAAAAGCCTCAGCTAGAAATGGTTTCGGTGCCCCTCCAGCGCAAGAAAAGACCATTTCTTCTACTTCAGTTGGTACTGAAAATGCTTCTGCGGCGGATGTCTTCGGTGCAAACAATACAACCACGTCTGAAAAAGCTTCTGCTGCAAATGTTTTTGGTGGAACGAATGTGGCTGCCGCTGAAAATGCCTCTGGGACTCGATTATACAAGATTCTTATCGAATGGTAATGCCTCGCCACGAGGGAGTGTTGGAATACACGGGACTCAATCCGTGACCGAGTTACCTCGTACTAATCTACACGTGTATGCATTGAGGAATTGGCTCACCACCATCGATCGTAGTCTAATCTAACTTACTTCTTGAAACCGATGTTAACTTCCATGTCGTGTTACGCCTACTGTAGTTAACGTGTTTCTTGCCCATTGAATAATAACAACATTGTATGGTCCCGGTGCAACAGGAACGACCATACCACAGTGACAGCACCGCTTCCCGTCTGCTCAGCGAAGTTAAGCACTGTCGGGCCAGGTTAGTACTACGGTGGGGGACCACGTTGGAATCCCTGGTGTTGTTCTTTTGCTCCTGTTGCCTTTTATTTTGGCCCCTGCCTACAATACGATACATTATTGCACTTTACCCGCCTTCTTCCTTTCTTTTGCTCGGCTTTTGCTCGGCCTTTGCTCGGCCTTTCGCTCTTTAAGGTCTAATATGAAGAAGCTCGCTGCGTTGAATTTGTATTGTGTGTCTCATCGTCCGGCTATGATATCTTCAGTGTCATCCAGATGCACACTTATGAAAGATGTCAAGAGTTCAACCTGCTGCTGCTGATCCTCGTTTGGCTCCTTCTTCATGAGAAGCGTTTTCCCCTTTATGAGATTGGCTCCAGCTCGATTCGAATCCGTAGTGAATCTGTCGCTGCATTTGTACCAGCCAGCGGTGCAGCGGCAGGTGAAGATTGATCCATCCCAGAGATATTTCTCGCAACTTCAACTTGTTGTGTCATTCCGGTACTCGACTTGTCTGATCACTTGAACTAGAGAGCGTTCACACCTACTTATATAGGTATGTAAGTGACTGTGGAGGTACAGTGCTTCTGATTATGTACGACTCAAAAGAAGAGATTTAATACTGATTGTTCTTCTTGGAAAGAACGTTCTTGAAAAGAACGGTTGTAGTTGCTTTCATCTGTGAATAGCGAAGCAAAGAGACGAGAATGGCCGTGCCATGATGAAGAAGTATCGTACCTACTTATTACTTGCTTCGACGATCAATGATCCATTTGATGCCTAAGTAAGCACTTACATACTGTATATATACACTGTACATATAATGCAGTTTATAGTGTTTGTATGGTCCCGTTGCGACCATACCACAGTGACAGCACCGCTTCCCGTCTGCTCAGCGAAGTTAAGCACTGTCGGGCCAGGTTAGTACTACGGTGGGGGACCACGTTGGAATCCCTGGTGTTGTTCTTTTGCTCCTGTTGCCTTTTATTTTGGCCCCTGCCTACAATACGATACATTATTGCACTTTACCCGCCTTCTTCCTTTCTTTTGCTCGGCTTTTGCTCGGCCTTTGCTCGGCCTTTCGCTCTTTAAGGTCTAATATGAAGAAGCTCGCTGCGTTGAATTTGTATTGTGTGTCTCATCGTCCGGCTATGCTATCTTCAGTGTCATCCAGATGCACACTTATGAAAGATGTCAAGAGTTCAACCTGCTGCTGCTGATCCTCGTTTGGCTCCTTCTTCATGAGAAGCGTTTTCCCCTTTATGAGATTGGCTCCAGCTCGATTCGAATCCGTAGTGAATCTGTCGCTGCATTTGTACCAGCCAGCGGTGCAGCGGCAGGTGAAGATTGATCCATCCCAGAGATATTTCTCGCAACTTCAACTTGTTGTGTCATTCCGGTACTCGACTTGTCTGATCACTTGAACTAGAGAGCGTTCACACCTACTTATATAGGTATGTAAGTGACTGTGGAGGTACAGTGCTTCTGATTATGTACGACTCAAAAGAAGAGATTTAATACTGATTGTTCTTCTTGGAAAGAACGTTCTTGAAAAGAACGGTTGTAGTTGCTTTCATCTGTGAATAGCGAAGCAAAGAGACGAGAATGGCCGTGCTACTGCCTCGCTCGTAGACTTGGATTCTTTAGGAAGGACGATAAGTATGCTTTCCTTGTCGGCACTGGGCTGGTATCATACACTTGTACGTTCAATCCAGTTACTACTGAGCGTGAGAAGATGGAGAAGATACAAATCAATAGAGATGAATGGAACAATTTGATGATTGAATATAAAAGTAATGAGGTGTGATCCGGCTCAAGTTGATTGGAGGAATGATTTGATTTAATACTACGAACGTCCTGTTTGAATGGCAGCGGATATACGTGACAAAAACTTTGCCATCAGCTCGTTCTACCGCTCCAAGATATGACAACAATGCAGCGCATTTAAAGTGGCAGTTTTGTTTCTGAGAGATAACATTTATTCACATCAAGCAACTGCGCGAAACTGTCCTTATTTGGTTTAACGGGAGGAGGTTGTGTGTTTGGGGGCTCTAAGCTACTGCAGACGCAACGATTCAACACAAAGTTAACTTCATCAAATCAGACCTGATCGTCAGGATGCAATAGCGTTAGATTATTGTGCAAGGCATTTGTGATTCAACAAGTTGAAGTGCTCAGACTTCTTCTATATATCTATGTGGACGACATATCAACTCAGACCTAACAAATATCTTACGAAGTTCATACAATCACTATACTTCTCAATTTTGGCTCATTTTAATGCCCTCGTCAGGACACATTTATTGCTTCTATTGTGCATTCACACGTGATTTTACAGATTGAAGTCACCAGACCTCTTCTATGCATTCATGTGGACGACATATCAATTCCAACCTCGGGTATGTCATCTGTAGTTCGTATGACACTACGCTACTCAGTCACGGCCAAATCAATAAATGCCTCATCAGGACACATTGAATGCTTCTATTGTGTGATATATCAGTGATGTAAGAGGTTTTAATAATCAGGCCTCATCTATGCATCCATGTGGACGACATATCAACTCCAACCTCGGGTATGTCATCTGTAGCTCGTATATCAATATGCTACTCAATCTTTGTCAAGCCCAGTGCCCTCTTCAAAACACATATTTTGACTATATTGTGTGATGTGTTTGTGCTTGAGAACATTTTAGTCAGCAAACCTCTTCTATGCATGCATATAGACAACATATCAACTCTAACCTCGGATATGGCATCTGTAGTGTACAAAGCAACCTTATAATGATCGATTTGGGCAACGTGTTAGCTCAGTATTTTGACACCATTTTATGCGTCTAGCATCGTCAATTCAAGCAATATCCGCTACTAGTGGTGCATTTTAGTTGGCAACGATAGTACGAAAGGACATAGACACGGCTCATGGTAACTACACTTGTAGCGGCGAGGCTGCAGTCTCTTATGCGACTTGATGAAGGCCAATTGAGCGTAGAGCTAGCTGTTTGCGACATATTTATGTGTGTAGCGACGTGAATATAAGCCTGAGCCGCTGCTGGTGGTTCATTATAGTTGGCAACGATAGTATAGAAGGAAATGTATACGGCTCATGGTAACTACACTTGTAGCGGAGATGTTACAGCCTCGTATGCGACTCGGTGAAGGCCAATTGAGCGTAGAGCCAGCTCCGTCTTTCACCAACTCAATGTGTGCAGCGACGTGAATATGAGCCTGAGCCGCTGCTGGTGGTTCATTATAGTTGGCAACGATAGTATAGAAGGAAATGAATACGGCTCATGAGGACTACACTTGTAGCGGCGATGCTGCAGTCTCGTATGCGACTCGGTGAAGGCCAATTGAGCGTAGAGCCAGCTCCGTCTTTCACCAACTCAATGTGCGCAGCGACGTGAATATGAGCCTGAGCCGCTGCTGGTGGTTCATTATAGTTGGCAACGATAGTATAGAAGGAAATGTATACGGCTCATGGTAACTACACTTGTAGCGGAGATGTTACAGCCTCGTATGCGACTTGATGAAGGCCAGTTGAGCATAGAGCTAGCTCCGTCTTTCACCATTACAATGACTGTAGCGACATGGATATGAGCCTGAGCCGCTGCTGGTGGTTCATTATAGTTGGCAACGATAGTATAGAAGGAAATGAATACGGCTCATGAGGACTACACTTGTAGCGGCGATGCTGCAGTCTCGTATGCGACTTGATGAAGGCACAGTAGAATTCAATCACGGATTAGCCCGTGACTGACTGACAGTTTCTGGCGGGAAAGAGGCTGGAAAGAGGTTGGTAAGGCCGTGACCGCCTATCCCAACCATGGCATGGAGGTAGGTAAGAGATAGTAGTAAGAAACAAGCTAACCATGACCTCTTCAGGGCATCAGATAATCAGAGCCCTTACAAAATACACTTCTCGTGATGCTGCACCGTCAATGATGGGTTGGCACGATGTAAGATCCCAAAAAGCGACCGCTGAGGAGGGTGTAATCCAGACAGTTGGCACGACGTGTAATCAATGATAATCACAGTTCGGGCGAAGCCCTCACAAAATACACTTCTCGTAATGCTGTGCCGTCAATGATGGGTTGGCACGATGTAAGATCCCAAGAAGCGACCGCTGATGAGGGTGTAATCCAGACAGTTGGCACGACGTGTAATCAATGATAATCACAGTTCGGGCGAAGCCCTCACAAAATACACTTCTTGTAACGCTGCACCGTCAATGATGGGTTGGCACGATGTGAGATCCCAAAAAGCGACCGCTGAGGAGGGTGCAATCCAGACAGTTGGCACGATGTGTAATCAATGATAATCACAGTTCGGGCGAAGCCCTCACAAAATACACTTCTCGTAATGCAGCGCCGTCAATGATTGGTTGGCACTACGTAAGATCCCAAAAAGCGACCGCTGAGGAGCGTGTAATCCAGACAGTTGGCACGACATATAAACAGTATTACTCACAGTTCGGGCGAAGCCCTCACAAAATACACTTCTCGTAATGCAGCGCCGTCAATGATGGGTTGGCACGATGTAAGATTGTGAGCGAAGCGAGTTCGTTCAAATTTGCCTCCGACAAAGAGACACACCTCTCTCAAAAGCAACTTCCAAACTTGCCGCCAACAAAACTATATCCCGCGCAGCTTGCGCGCAACTTCCCAACCATGGTAGGTAAGAGCAAAAGTACATAAGTACAAGCTAACCATGACCTCTTTAGGGCATCAGATGGACTTTATCGACTATCCAACTATCGGGTCATGTGGTTGATAGTATGGAAAGCTTAAGCTTACATTATCTCTACAGTCTCTCGGGGATTCTAATTTATCTTGATTTTGTTCTTCCAGATGGGAGTCTTTCTGTCAATTTTGATCCAGGCTTGGGTAATAGCATTAACCCCCATTAACCCTACATGCCCACACCCACGTGAAAAAGGGCCCCCTCCGGGGGCAAAAAGATAGTCTATTTGACGCAACCGTGATGCATCACGGGGTTACGCCACTTAATCTCGACTAAATTAGAAAAATATTGAGACACCTACCTGACTTCGAAAAGTTCCGTCACCCCACGCAAAAATCACACACAATGGCACAAACTTCAAAAAAATCCTCAACCATAGACACTATACAGCGGAGAACATCTCCTACCATTACACCAGTACATGGCAAACCCTCCGCGTTTTTTTACAGTAGCTTCATCATATACCACCCGACCCCTGCGCAGAAAACGCGGAGCATTGGTTACGATGTATTCCTTCAATAAAAAGTTTCGTGCGCGAAGTTTCCTAATGAAACATTGCCGTTCATGTCGGAGGGAGAGTCATGCCGGTGCATAACCCATGGAGACATAAAGCATGATCCTTGCAGCCCACCAATCGAGTGTATATATCCATAGGGAGGCGTGGGTGTCTTAGTGTACCGATGTTTCGGCCGGTAACACCATCCTCAACGTCGTAACTCGATGTCCATCAATGGTTCATTTTTATCTTTGGCCCTACTGCAATAAGGAGTGACAATAACACCAATGAAGGCAACCAACACTCTCCATCGACTCTAATATGGTGATAGACGATTAATTGACCCTTGGAGTGGAATGGAAGCTCTTATGACATCATTTTGATGATACAAAAAATGTACATGTTTTTCGTCTCTGTCGAACGCAACAACTAACCGAAAGCTAATGGAAACGGGATGCATATCGATCAAACAAGCATCAGCTTATTATTATTATGATAGTAAACATCCTTGGGAGCGATAATAACAATGAGTTCTGAGGAAATACTTGTTTGTTCAGTAAAACTCATTGCATATTTAGCCTACATCAAAACCAACATACATAACACTGTCTCCCATGTGTTATAATCACTATAAAGCATCATCCACTTGTCGAAGTATTCGAATATACGCATACGATCAATTGGTATATAAATTACCACTCATTTGATGTTATCGGTCCTTCACGATGTTGATTTCAGCATTGCGTTTAAGGAGCAAATAATAGATTCTGTCTAACTTGTGAAATGTGGTTGATTATCGATTAGATAATGGGTTTGGACTACCCAAGGATAAATAGACGCCCAATGTATATATAACATTGATGTGGTGAAAGGATATCCTCTCTTTTGTAACATATCATTGCCGAAACGTCCATAGGAGGGGTGAATGGAGGTGAAAGTGGTAAATTTTATGCCGTCGATGGCGACGTTATTTTATTCATTTACGGTGGATCGAAGAAAAGATAGTCTATTTGACGCAACCGTGATGCATGTATGTGTCTTCCTGCTGACCCATGCAACAATACACATTAAAATGAGAAATAACACACATAATATAAAGAGATTAATAATCCTTATATTCATAATAACATTATCTTAGACGCAACCTACACACAAGCACTTGCCTTGTCTTCTACAGAGATTACAGAAGTTGATTGTTAATTCAAGGCTGCAACACTGGAAAATAAACAGCACGACGGCTTGCTCTTGAGATATAATGTGGACTCTAGTTCATATATTAATAGTTTAGGAGAGTAATTGCAATAAAATGTGTTGCTGTGTATATTACTACCATCCTAATAATGAGATGCTATGTCCGCACACGAATCTGTTCACAAAACACCCTCAAGACATCGCCTAAGTGGATCAAAATCAGATACCATGGCGTTATGAACACCCCTACCAGCCATCTATATTAATATGGTACTGAGAGTACTACGGGGGCCTTGTGGAACGATTATTGCGTTTCCTCGTAGACGTTATTTGACACCTGCAGCAAAATAGACCAAAAATCGATGCGTTAGATATAGCCGCCGATACGTCTGCAGGCTCTCAATTTCATGACTTCCCGAGTACATTAACGTTTTCTACGTCAAAAACTGATCTAGATCAAAGCTTTACAATGCGTTGGAGTCCTAATTGATTGTGCTATGGCATAGCGGCCCACCATGATGGCTGTGATGCTGCTGTGATGGGTTGAAATGTTTTTGGAAAAGTTGGCGATGAAATATTTTAGGGAGGGGCTACGTTGGGCACGGCTTTTCTGGGCACGGGTTGGGCACGCCCTATGATGTGACGATTCTGCCACGTCACCATACCACGCTCTCCCACCACCCCTTCTTTCCACCACAAGCCCCGCACACAGTCAAAGTTAGATACCCCAGTAACTACATCATAAGCCATAAAGTCACCGCGGCAACACCAACTAGCATAAATCATAGTCACTACAGCAAAACACTACCGCTCATTCCACTTTCGTCGTCAGATTTTTTCGTATTCTTGCCGCTGCTTCAATAATTGGTCATCTACGACCTATCGAATTTACACACAACATACCTTACAAACAAATCAATGTTGGTCGATTATTATGACCTACATCGATTCGAGTTGTTCCAGCAGAAGGTTCGCCGATACGGTGGCGAAGCAGCCGTCCGTCATGACTATAATATTTACAACAGAAAATACACTCCTCCACAATTGAAGGATCAAATGAAAAGCGGCAACTATTTACATAATCAGAACCTGAAATGGTGGCGGACAATAAACAAGAACAAACCTTCACCAAAAAAAATATCATTTTTGTCATCATCATTGCAATATGACTCCAAAAGAGACAACAAACGGAAGGCGATGGAACTTGACAATTCAACTGTTTCATTTCAGTTCAACAAAGTCACAGCAAAGAAGAAACGTAAAGCGGGGAAACACAAAGCACAACTCACCGCCAAACATTTAACTAACTCTCCTGCACCCCTCATTACACCACAATATGGGGACTTTGTTGAGGTTGAATTCTCCTCCAATTCAAGCGTTTATGTTCTTTATGCTCGCGCAGATAGCGAATGCCCCCTGCTTCGTGACATACATGAATGCTGCTATAAAGGAGCCGGAAATACTCTTGACAATTCTCTTGATGCTTTGCCCAAAAGAGCTTGGGAACAAGACAACCATGCTGGTGGGGGATATGCAGCATTTGGGATTGGATCCATGGATAAAAGACAAACTGGGCCCTTCTTTCTTATGAATCATCAATATGAAAAGGCAAAAGCTATTACTTCCTCTCTCTCTTCCATCTTTGGTAGAGTTGCGGCAGCCTTGCTGAACTACACACCTAATGTATTTAGGGAGAATGAAAAAATTAAGAGCATAAATGCAAACTTCTCTTTCCCACCAATTGGTTGCCAAGGTGCAGTTGGCTGGATGGCAAATCAAGTTGCGATTCGCCGCATAGGCAAGGGATGCCAGAAGAATGCAATGATAGAAGACAGTGTTGTGGCATTGCACGCTGACACCGGGGATTTGAGTACAATGCACCCGCTTGTATACATACCGCGCGGTGGTCCAGATGGAAGAGGTGGAATTATAGCAGATTCCCACTTGGTCATTGCGGAAAGCGAGACTGGTGGCAAATACATTCAAATCGAGACAAATGTGAGAGATACTGTCTGTATAGTGGTCTTCAATAGCGCACTGAATTTGCATGGGTTGGTCCAATCATCCCCTGAAGGTGAAACTGAAGATGCCTGGAGCACGAGGCTCATTCCATTCATTACAAAGCAAATGTATAACTTCATGTTAAAGAACAAATCTGCAGCGCCAATTGATAAGTTTAATGTTCTAAGAGTAAAGTAAAACACATCTTTTCCTACGCATATTTGCTCAAACATTGGTACCATACTGCCTCTGTAATGTGTGGAGAGAATTTTTTCTCTGAGAATGATCTATTCTATGTCATCTTCATTCCCAGGAATCACTGATTTTGATAGGGGATAAGCACCTATTGATTACCCCACCAATCACCCAACCAGTGAATTAGCAACTTTTGTTGCATAAAATGAAATAGTAAAGAAGAATGCTTGTGCTCAAGCCACAAAATTAAATCAGTTGTCTTTATCTTTACAGAATCATTTTCCATGAAGAAACACGTAATGGCTATTACTTTGTCCTTCTCTTGCCCATAGTGCAACTGTATTATGATCGAAATACATGGGTTGACAATCTTTCATGGCCAATCCCCTTAGAATGATATTCGCCTTGTATACCACACTGTTCAAAACAAACACCTTTCCAACAACTTGAATCCCAATCGCATCCTTTGCAACACAAGGATCAACATCAGCTGTTGATTTTGTTTCGTCCAAAACCGAAACAGTCTCAATCAATCCCCAAGTTGATTTCACTAATCTTTTCCCAATCTGCTTTGCAGCTGCGCAATTTGCCTTGTTGTGTCCAATACCCTTACAAAGATCACAAGTTGAAATGTGACGTTTTGCCGTAACCACTGCTTCCACTCCGCTTATCTTTCTTTTCATGCAAGTTCCACCTTCGCCCCGTTTCCTTGTAGAAGGAAGGATGCCTTGAGGGTTGTTGATGTTATTCTTACCATCCGCAACTGTAAGATCAAGGTACGACGCAGGCTGCTCCTTTTAATTCTTCTTCCCCGACATTTTGAATATTAGCAATCATGTAATTCACAACTGGCAAAAGCTTCTGGTATGTTTCGTTGCTGCGCGATGCAGTACTGGCAAGCTGTTTGAATTTGTCCAACAGAATATTGTGCATTTGAGTCGAATTCAAACGTTTCGCTTTCTTTGCTGTATAACGTTTTGCAATCAATGGGTTGGCAACAAGATCTGACACAAATTCCCCTACACCTTCACCGCCAGCAACTTGTACATTATCTGTTGCATTAGTATGCAGCTCAACTGCACCAACGACTCCCTTCTCATCTGGCAGATCAAAATCGGCACCCCCAAAATCTGCTGCAGGAGTGTCATCAATGGAAGAACCACCATTTCTTTGTGGTGCTGGAGAAATTGCAGGGATTGACTTCACTTCGGTATCATTAAGTTTCCAATGATTGTGAAACTGTGACTCATTGAATTCAAAATCGCATACTCGTTGGATGTGCTTGCATGGCTGTCCACTGTTGATGTCCCTTTTGCACCACATGCAGTAATACACACCGTCTCTGAATTCTACAACCCTCCTTGGTTGTGTCACTCTATCTGGACCTTTTAAATAAACCAAATATGCCTTAGTCACACCTCTTGCCTGTTGCTCAGCAGACAGTACTGCCATTTCCTCATATGAGTACTCTTGAGCTTCTAGGTTTGTCTTGATGAAGTTATCCACAACTTTGACAGAACATTTCATCGAACATTCTTGAGCCGCTTTTGTTCGCATGCCTTGGACATCATCATCGTAGACTGCAACTCGTGCTTTGACTCTTTGCTTTCGTTCCTCAGAAGTCTTATCCTCATCTTTCTGAAGGTGTTGCTGGACGACACCAGTAAAAGAATGAACTTGTCCTCCAAGATGACGTTGGAACGCTGAGAATGATCCCTCGACAACGGAACTTGCCTCCATATCCAGTGTGAAATTCTCAATTCTCCAAGGATTCCCCCACCGCTCTTTATAAAGGGAAAGTTGCTGAAGATATTCTGCAGCCCCTGGCCATTTGCGGCATGCTTCATTCAAGCGAACATCCCATTCCTGTTTACATGTGGTGTTCTTCACCAGATGTTGATACACAAAGGACTTGCAATCCGCATAGCCTGGGATGTGTTTCAAATTACGAGGGAAATCTAGTCTCATAATATGCCATGTACAGGCACCAAAGAATGTGACAGAAGGGAGAAATCGTTGTATAGGCTCCACACCAACTCCTACAAAAACAACAAAGAATTCGGTCGTAAGCAGCTCCTTGCATGATGTTGAGATGCACACATGAACAATGGTGTTGTATACTTACCCAAATCTGACATGGTGGCTTTCACAATTTCAGCAGCAAAGGGTGACATAGTAACAAGGCTTTGCAGCACCCACGATACAGCTTCATTGCTAGCACACATAGTCATTGCTCCCATTACAGTTTGAGATTTGCCTTCATGATCTGAAACCATAACATTCCAAAAGCAAAAGTTGCTTGTATTGACACCACTCCTTGTGTCATCAATGAATATCATAGCACCATGTCTGAGAAGTCTTGCCCTCATCCTACCAGTCTGCCATGCAGTTCCACTGAATCTGTGTTCTGAATCAGTTGTAACTCGACTGTCATATCCATCTACTTCTTCCTTTAAACCTCTATGCAACATTAGCAGGTTATCAATGCTGTCTTTACTCCCGGCAGAAATCTCATTTGCTAAGTCTTCGTTATGAAGATAGTCAGTCCATTGACCTATCTCCTCCTTAGAGCACTCATTTGGTTTCCAATTTTTTATGGGCTCATCATTTAGAAGTCTGTAACGCAAATTGGTAGCCTCTTCCAGTGTTGCATCCAGAAATCCTGATTGAATCAACCAACTTTTGACATCATCAGTGCCATATCTACGCGCTTTCACTTCTTTACGTAGGTGCGCTAAAGCATAGTCAGGATATGTTCTCCCTGCTCTCTTCCGTAATGCGAAAATCATCTCCTGGTCATCTCCACCATTACAACCGTTTGTATGCTCTAGAGAGACAGATGTTATACGGACAATTTCATCATTACGGCATGCGTCATTAGGCATTCTTTCACGTGCAGCACTGATGTGCCACTCACAGCCAGTCTTCAGAGACTGACGAGTTGGCCGGGCACCCTTGATCCCTTCTTTCTTTTGTGACTTGTGGGTTCCTGATCTAGGACAGGTGTATCGATAGCTAATGTAATTATCTGCTTGCGTTCTTTTGTTTTCTGTCTTTTTTTGTTTAGGAAACATCCGCACAGTCACGCAATAATCTTCCACTGCTTGTTTGAAGAGTTGTTCCGATGGAAACACATCGTTGTTGTTAAAAGGTGCAGTGGCAGTGGAGGTATTAGTGGATGTATTGGTGGCCAAATCTAATTCTGCCTCTTCAGTTGGTGAAGTTGTTGTGGTTGTGTTGGTGGGCATATCAATGGTGCCAGTCAGACCGTTTTGCATCGTCATATCAAGAGGTTCGCTTGGGTTTTGTTGAGGAATTAGATGTTGCTGTTGCTGTTGGTTTTGAAAAAGCGATGCTTGATTGAGAAAAGGTGCAGGTGGTCGAAAATTGATGGGAAAAAGATGCTGAAGCTGATGATGATTATAACTTGGCCACTGATTGTTGGAAGATGGCAGAGGAGGAAACAAAGTGGCGAAGTTGCTGTTGTAATGTGGCATTACGCTATGAGCAGCGCCTGTGTCATGCGGATGTTGCATGTTTGTGGAGGTGGAGGTTGACAAACACGCACCAGAGGAAGAAGCAGGACCAGGATTACCAGGATTCATTAGTAGATTGGTGCTTGGTGACGACCTCCTGCCACTGTTATCGTTGTTAATATCCTGAGAATGTGCGGATTGCATGATGTATTAATGACACTGGTAACACTTAGCTTACTTTATTTTTGTCATTGGCCGCGCTGCAGCAACATAAAGAGAGAGAGAGAGAGAGAGAGAGAGAGAGAGAGAGAGAGAGAGAGAGAGTAGAGAGAGAGCGCGCCTCTTGTTGAAAGATAATTCTGCCTTTTAGGGTTAATGGAGAGAGCGTGGTATGGTGACGTGGCAGAATCGTCACATCATAGGGCGTGCCCAACCCGTGCCCAGAAAAGCCGTGCCCAACGTAGCCCCTCCCAATATTTTACCCTGACAGAGAGGGTAAGAATCAGGGTAAGAATCAGGGTAAGAATTCTTACCCTAATTCTTACCCTAATTCTTACCCTAATTCTTACCCTTTCTCGTAGTGATCGCCAATTAGATCTAAATCCTAATGTTTTAGATTTTGACTCACTCTGTTGCAGCAGCAGCAGCAGCTATGTGCAATACTGGTGAAAAAGCAAAAGAGGAAGCAAATCTGTGTAGAAAGAGTCGGAGGTCGGAACGGACTGAAGAACACAAAAAATTATGCACTCGTAGATAGATAATAGAAGAATAATGATATAACACTACTGCAAAACATGTTCGTTATCACTTAGTGTAGATAATGTCGCCTCTTGAGGGCCTACCAGACGTACTTTAAAAATTTCTGTTACATATAACAGAAATTTCGTAATAGAAGAATAGAATACCATAGTGATGCACAGAAAGAGAAAGAGTGCATAGATAGGATTAAGCGTATATGCAATCGATATGAACTCACTGATGCACATCTTGATCTTGTTCCAAAGCCGCTGAGCAGCATTTCCATGCGGACTTTATAAGTACGATTCACTTTCTGTAGCGAAGCTTTTGCACTTTGTACCTGTACACGCTCGAGATAATCTGGTACTGGAATCAGTGGTTAATACCTACACATTCAAATGTAACGTTCCATGCCTTCGCGATGACTTTCGAATACCAGACATCACTTACGCCGAACTCGGGACCGGGACTCTGTAAGATAATTAATACATCCCCGCTCTGTTCTCCGTTCGTTCGTATTTACGTCAGCGTAAATAATAATCTCATAACTCAAACCATCATAATCAAAAAAGGCAATTTTGAGACCAGGGTCTAATCGAGGTCTAAACGACGCGAACCCCACTCCTCCGCCGATTTCTGAAAATGTGGTCGCAGGCTGCACCGCTGCCACTAATTAATAAGTACACATCACGCACGCACGATATAATAGTATCGACGGAGCCCACCTTGCTGGCCACTTCTCACAAGACAATCCATCACCACTAATTACCAAACAATACATAGCCCCTCTCTAGATATCTAAGTAGAAGTAAATACTAATCAAGATGATGAAGAGTCTCAAATGGTTCGACAGCGGTGGCAACAAATCATCGAATAATGACGAAGAGGAGGAGAAGGATCATCATGATCATCCGATGACTGTGGAATTTCCATCTCCTCCCATGGAAGACCCTCCCTATAATATTATTACTACTACTACTACTACCAGTTCCTCAGATCATCCTCATGATACAAAATCTCCACAAACGAATACTACTACTACTACTACTACTACTATTCCATCCCGATCCTCCTCCTTGGAGGAATTGACACGCAATGCCTACTACGCCAACCCAACTACCACTGGCCCCACCACTACGACTTATAATTTCAATAACAATGATGAGAGCAACCAACAACACGATTTACTACGACGAATCTCCGAAGTCAATTCGGAAGAAAAATCATCCACGTGCAATAATATGACGAATGATTATACGATACATTCGGAGAATAATGAGGAACCGCATAATCCATCCTCCTCTTCTGCTGCTCCATTTCGCAATAATGATAATAATGAGGATGATGGATCCAATTATGATTATCAACGGCAACGGGGCAACTCGATTAACATTTATGAAGAGGAGGATATTCCTATCAACAACAACAACCACAATGAACTCAATAATACTAACAATACTGGCATGTCAGATTCAATAGCGGGCGATAGATATGGGATAAGACCCAGCATGAGACACTTATCCACAGAAACAGAAAGTCAAGAGAATAATAATAATGATAGTCATCATCATCCCGTGGTACAACCAACAACAACAAGTAGTAGTTATAGACGAAGAAAGTCTGGATCCAATAGGAATACATTCCATCGACGATCGGAAAGTGAGGTTGTATCGGCAATTAAATCAACTTCGATGGGTGGTGGTGGTGGTGGGAGTGATAGTCCTAATAATGAGAGGGAAGAGGAGGGTGAGGATAGGTATGATGTTCGTGCTGCGTTTGAGAAGGAGCACAAGGGTGAGTTCGTTCTTGTTGATGTTGTTTTTGATGTATAGTTGGGGGGAGAGGGGGGAGTTTATGTATGTATCATCATTATTTGCCCATAAAGAGAAGAGGAGTGGGGAAGACAACTCTGTATCGATGGAATGAATCAATAATGCTATTGAGTCTTTTGACCGGGGGGAAGGTTGGATGGATGCTTGCAGTGATTCATGATACTTGCTTATTCGAATCTCATCTTCCTTACATATTCTCCTCATCCCTTAATTTCACATTCCTACACACCCGCTATATACACTCTACTCATTTCAATCAGCAACCCGGACATACAAAGTGGTCGTAATAGTAGTCCTCGTCGCAGCAGCCGTAACCGTCACGGCAGTAGTTCACCAATTCACATCCAACGGAGAAAATCAAAATTTTCAAAAGGAATACGACGACTACGCGGCAAAATTCATAACCAACTTTCATCATTTGGCCGTCATGAGACAATGGGCTGCGTATACTGTCGCTGCACAATTCACTGCCAAGAGTTTGGATAATTATGGACCGAGTACCAAGCCGTGGCCGAATGCGACATTGCCGGATTTTCATGATCAGGTACGAGGTGCGCTTGTGTTGGCACATGGGGTGAATATTGAATTTAGTCCATTTTTCCCGAATGATGATGTGATTCGGAGTCAGTGGGAGGCGTATGCTGTGGAGAGTGAGGTACGTTTGATATTATTATTATTATGTGCAAACAAATGTATCGTGCTCACGTTATTCATTACTTTTCGGGGATCTACAACATACTTATAACAACTCATTCGGCCCTTTTCACTTTATTGTGTATGACACACAGGAAATGGCCAGGTTTGTTCCCGAATGGGCGAAGAGTCACACTGGGGGTCATGGTGCCATGGATCATGATGCGGCAACAGATTCATTGATGTCACATGGGACGGATACAAACCATGGACATGACATGGGTGAAGATTCCAATGTGGAGGAAGATACAAACGCAGGTCAAGATATGGGAGAGACTGAGTCTTCGTCTTTCATGCAAACGAAGGATCCAGAATTCGACATGGGGCCAGGTATGAATGAGGCGGTGGAGTTAGCGAATGGGAAGCGCTTGCTTCGGCGAAGAATGCTCAATGAGGGCGAACACGGCATGTCTCATCAGGATGATTCCATCACTGATCATGAACATGTCGAGCAGATGGCTAATCTAAAGCCATATGATGATGGTGGATGTGTCGGTATAAATACAGTGTACAAAGATATGCTTCCTTCATCCTGGGGGGGAACGACATCGACTCACGTGCACCCAAATCGGCCAATTAATCAAGGAATATATACCATGGACGGATACAAGTGAGTATTTCTTTTGACGGGGAAATCTCTTGACGAAGACACTGATTCCTTACTCATTTCTATTTCTTCTTTTTATGTGACTTCAATTTTCACAGTGTGGTCGACGAGACTCATGATGCTTCAGAAATGCCTTACCTTGCCCCATCATGGCAGATCTACCCACCAATCGGCAACGAGGGAAGAGTGATGTACAACGAATATTCTGATTGTCATCGCCGGCGTGCTATTAATACCATGATTAAAACAGGTGGACCTGCAATGTCCGAGGTGTTACTTGGGTTTGAAGGTTATCATCATTTTTTCGATGAGCCTGCGAGTATTCTCCTGTATCCCGTACACAATCATTTTGACGAAAAGGACAGGACCATGGTTGGGTTCGTGACAGTTACATTCCATTGGCTTGGCGTGTTTTGGAACATCCTCCCTGATAATATCCGTGGAGTTGTAGCTGTTATTGAGACATCCTCGGGACAAATGTCAAGCTTTCGAATTGATGGCAAGCGTGTAAGTGCATCAATACTTCCTTCTTTTTTATATGTGTTTCACGTCACCGCTTGCTGATATAACTTGGACATTTTATGCATGCATCTGAAATTGCTTTCAGGGAGTCTTTACGGGTGAAGGAGATTTTCACGACAAGAAATGGGAGCATATGAGAGTTAGCTCATCTGTGTACCGCGTTTATGCTAAAGAAAATGACGTCAAAGAAATGATAGGCCATCATCGTGACCTTTTTCGCTATCTGGAGGAATTGGAAGGTGACCAGGAGTTGGAAACCCTCGTCGATGGAGAGCATATTGATTACAGACTTCACATTTATCCATCAGATGCGTTTGAAGCATGCTATTTGACGAATCAGCCCGCGATATTCGCTTCGGCAGTGTCACTGGTGTTTTTAGTCACTGTTATATCCTTCGTTCTCTACGACATGCATGTCGAAAGACGTCAGAGGAAGCTCCTGGAGAACGCTGAGCGCAGTAATAAGGTCGTTGCGTCTCTATTTCCAGCGAAAGTCCGAGACAGGCTCTTTCATGAGCGCCACACTAGGGACGAGGAAAGGATGAGTGTAAGGCATTTCGCGAGGGGAGCATCAGAGATCAGCCGCCTTCGGAAATTCATGGCTCCAGCTCCTCGTCAGTCACAATCACCACCTGGCGACTCCGACAACTCCACGGCTATTTCTAACTCTGCTCCTGCAATCGCTGATTTATACAATGACACGACAGTATTATTTGCCGATATAGCAGGATTCACTGCCTGGAGCTCGGAAAGAGAACCAACGCAGGTATTCCAATTGTTGGAGTCATTATTTTGTGAGTTTGATGCAGAAGCAAAGTCCATGAAAGTGTTCAAGATCGAGACAATCGGGGACTGTTATGTCGCAGTCACTGGTCTTCCTGAAGCTACTCCCAATCACGCAGTGGTGATGGCGAAGTTCGCTCAACGCTGTTTGACGCGTTTCAGTGAATTGACGAAGGAGCTTGAGCTTTCTCTCGGGCCAGGTACTGCAGATTTAGGTATTCGGATTGGGATGCACAGCGGGCCGGTTACTGCGGGGGTTCTAAGGGGGGAGAAAGCTAGATTTCAACTTTTTGGTGATACGATCAATACTGCATCTCGGATGGAAAGCACATCAATCAAAAACATGATTCAAGTTACAGCAGATACGGCAGCTTTGCTCAAGAAGTCTGGCAAAGGTCACACCCTCATCGCTAGAGAAGGTTTGATCAAAGCAAAAGGAAAAGGATACATGCAAACATACTGGCTTCGTCCTAAGTCTTCGTATTCTTCCGATTCGGGCAACCTTTCAGAGAGATTAGATTTGCTTCAAGTTAGTGAGCACGAAGTCAATCACATCCATTCGCGGGCACAGCACGATATAGCTCGAGAAAGACTTGGCCTACCCTCTTTCAGCCACCAACAACAAGATTTATTGGCTGACAACACGAGAGTGGCTTTGCAACAAGACTTTGTTCATTCGTGGAATGACACTGGTTTCAACGATATCAGTAAGAATGACTTGGAAGAGGGACTGAATAGATTAATCAAGTGGAACACGGCGGTGCTCGAGTCAATTCTGACGAAAATTGTGGTCCAACGAAATGAGCTCAAGAAACAAAGCTCGTTCAAGCCGTTCAAGGATGTCATTGAATACAGCGAATTCGCTCTGTTCCACGAAGAAATCGCTACTGCTGTCAAAATGCCTCACTTCGATCGGGACTCCATGTCGGCAGCATGCCTCATGCCTTCTAATGAGAAAGTCAATCTCATACCGCCTCAAGCGAGAGAAGAGCTTCGGGGATACGTTGCTAGAATTGCTTCAATGTACCAAGATGTGCACTTCCACAATTTTGAACACGCATCGCATGTGACAATGAGTGCCCAGAAATTGATCAACAAAGTCGTTCTTCGAAATTCTACAGATTTGAATAATAGCCTACATTCGTTGATGATTGATAAAAAGAGAGGATCGAAGGATCTCAGCAAGCAAAGAGAGGAGGCTGACCTTTTCTTCTCCACTTACGGCATCAGTTTTGATCCGCTCGCTCAATTCGCTGTTGTCTTTGCAGCTCTTGTTCACGACGTTGAGCATAGCGGTGTCCCTAATGTGCAACTTATCAAAGAGCAACCCGATCTCGCTAAGCAATACAAAAACAAAAGCATTGCTGAGAACAACTCCATTCGCGTCGCTTGGAGCGAGCTCATGAAACCAGAGTTTGCCAATCTTCGCCGTTGTATATGTGGAAGCGATGGTGATGAATCCCGGTTCAGGCAGTTGTTGATCAATGTTGTAATTGCAACTGACATAACAGATAGGGAACGCAGGGCGGGTGAAAGAGAACGCTGGCAGGAAGCCTTTCTCAAGGATGGTGACGATTTCAACTGGGAGAAAGAGTGGCAAAATAAGAGCGATGATAAATTGCCCTATATTGACGTTAGTCTCAAGGCAACAGTTGTATTGGAGCAGATTGTATTGGCTTCGGATATTGCGCACACGATGCAGCACTGGTTGACATACGTGAAATGGAATGAACGTCTTTACAAAGAAATGTGGGCAGCGTATGCCAGCGGCCGTGCTGAGAAGGATCCGACGGAAGGGTGGTACAAAGGAGAGATTGGCTTCTTCGACGGTTACATTATTCCTCTGGCAACAAAATTGAAAGAGTGCGGTGTATTTGGAAATGCTGGTGATGAATACTTGGGAAATGCTCTCAGAAATAAGGCGGAGTGGATTGAGAAGGGTCAGGCTATTGTTGCGGAGTTTGAAGCAAAAATCAAAAAACGGAAGAGTGATGTCGTCGAGTGCGACGCAGACACAGCTGACAAAAGCGCAGATTCGTCCTCTCCTATAAATTAATAATTAATACAATTAAGAAGTATAATGTTTGTACTGCATATCAAAAATATATCATATCAACAGGTGGTAAATTTAAGTTAGGGGGCCGGGGGGAGTCGATTTCGCCTCCAAGAATCTTTGGTGATTTTCTTCTCAGGAAGTAGATTCTTCAAATTCATGTAGTTGCCAGTATTAAATGGCGTCTTCGGTGATGCGCTCTCATCAGCCTCTATCTCTTTCTTGGTCTTTTTGGTTTTGCTTGGTGGTTCAACATAGTCGCTACCCTTTGCACTTTCGAACACATCTTCCACTGCCTTTTCAAAATCGTCCAAGGTGACTAAACAGTCGGCTATTGAATTTTGATCACCACTGTCAATCTCGTTCAAACCCATTGAATCTTGAGTGACTTTACCAGCAAAATCAGTTACAGCTCTTTCTAGAGCGCGGCTAGCCGCCGCCCGACTAACTCCTGCAAGACTAGCACCACTCATCCCATCAGTCTCGACCGCAATTAGATCAAGTAGCTCATCGAATGATGGTACCCCCTCAACACCTTTGGTTTGTAGACGCTTCCAAGCAGGTGTACCCTCTGGACAATCACTAACCAACACCCTCCCACTCTTGATCATATTACTCATGTGAACTTTCAGAATAGCAACCCTCTGTTCCACAGTCTTTGGCTTTGGAACTTCAATCTGCACCTCAAATCGTCCCGGACGCATCAATGCAGGATCAATCAACGACGGTTTATTCGTAAGTCCAATTAATAGAGTGGGTACGCCCAAGTCGCTCACTCCATCCATTTTGGCCAATAACTGATTTACCACACTATCTCTTGCCACACCAGCATCGCCTTGATCACCACCTCCCCCCGCCCCACCACGTGAACGTGCAATGGCATCAAATTCATCCAACACAATGACATGCAATGCAGAGTTGGCCAAATCATCTCCATAATTTTTCTTGTAACGAAAATACAAGTCGGGAGGATTATCAAAGATCTCACGTAAATTCTTTTCACTTGACCCAACGAATTTATCCAAAATCTCGGGACCACTCACAATAGTGATTGGGCGCGCAGGTGACAAGATCGATCCCAATTTACGTGCCAATAATGTCTTTCCACATCCGGGTGATCCATACAGAAGCAACCCCCGTACGGGTTGGATACCCAGTTCACTCAATAGCGTGGGAGGAGCCGCCAATGGGATCCACACCCGACGTTGAATTTCGGATAAGACATCGTCAAGTCCACCCACACCGAGTGTTTCCCCCTCAAAGGCTGATCCAGCACCAGCACGTGCAATTAGTTCGGATGCCTTGACTGAGCCAAAGTCACTCCTTGGATGAGAGTTGATGATATTCGATTCATTATTGGTTGTAGCACCATTAATCGATGAAGACATGGCACTCTGTAACTCCTTCTTGTCTTGTGCAAACTCCACCAAATCATCCACATCTCTACTACCATTACCATCCATTCCCATTCCTCCCTCCATCATGCTAGATACAAACGGATCCCCTCCCTTGGAATTCTGCATACGTGCCGACAATGCCGATCGAGATCGAATAGGAACCCCCTCCTCCTTCACCTTCATCATCTTGTTACTTGTTGCACTATCATCACCATCACTACTGCCGCCATTGATATTCTTCTTCGTCTTGTTGCCATTGGTGACGGTATTGTAATGATGTTCCAATGACTGGCGTTCGTTCTCGTTCTCTTTCTCGTTCCGTTCTTGTTGCTGTTGTTCCCATTTCAATCGTTCTTCGGCCAGATTGATTCGATTGCCAGTCTGTTCATCTGCCAATGTTGTTGGTGAGTAGCTGCGTTTGCGTCCCGTTTTGATGATTGTTGGTTGATATTCTTGAGATGATGCATGATCATGATCATCCACATCATCGTCATAACGAATGTCAGATTGGCTGTACAAATTCTTGAACCTCCGATCATTATTATCACGATTCTCATTTCCAAATCCAACTCTCTGCTGCTGATGCTGCTGCATCTGATCCGTCGCAGGCACATGTTCCACCTCCTCCACCGGCGGAGGAACCTCCAGCGACATTCCACTCCGTTTGACCATCCGTTCGGCGCGATCGTAGAGTGCCGCATCCATGGATAGTCGTTTGACTTGTTGGAGGATGTTGTAGGCTCGACGACGAGTGGGCATGGAGCCGGTGATGATGTATTTGTCGAGGGTTTGTTCGAGGTTGGAGAGGAGGGCTGTGATGTACTTTGTGTTGCGAGCGAGATCATCATTACATGTTGTAATGCTATCGCTATCGTCGAGAGCATTGCCATTGCTATCGTTATCGTTACTGTTGAGATCACCGCTAGCGCTAGCACTAGCATCGCTGCTACTGCTACATCGAAGTGATGTTATATCAATCGACGACGAATTTGGCGGCGGTAGTCCGAACGGACTGGAGCCGTGAAGATTGCACAGCAGGAGCACTGCATATGCGAGGCACTTCATGCACTTCATCATGGTTGTAAGAAGTGTGCTGTGTGGGGAGCACAAAAGATGAAGTGCGTGCGTAGCGTAGATGAGAGATGGGCATCTGCAGCTGTGTCGCATCGCGTTGTCGCATCAAAAAGCCATCAAATCAAGAGCATGCAGTATTTAGATCGATCGAGATTCACCATGAGCCGTATCTTTTGATATCTTGTCTCCTAGCGGTCCAATAAAGACGAGCAGCGGCGTTTTGGAAAGCTCTCGACAAGCTCTATCGACTAGACTAGGCATATAACGAGCTGAATTGAAATTGGCCGACTTTTCACAGATCGTCTCGGCTAAAAACGGGTCTACAGAAAGTGAGCCAGAATTTCACATCAGAGGTTCAAATTATAAATTTGACCCAAATAAATACGAATTGACATACGAATTGACCACTGTTAGAATCGTCTCTTCAAGCTGAACCGATTAGTACCGTTATTATCTTGACCTTGACGCAACAAACTGTTAAAATTAAAATGCAGAGCCCTGTCCCTGTCCTCGCAAAAAGACACTTCTTGACGAGTGGCGACAACATGACAATCAGGTGGAACGAAATCCAAAAAAGCGACCGCTTTAATGCTGTAAAATCGATGACAGTTGGCACGACGTACGACGTATCATCAATAATAATGAACGGTGCTCGGCCCCCCGGGCCTAAGATAAGAACGCTTCGCTGAAGACACACAACATAGATCAGCGTCAGCGCCGTCAATGAACTTAGTTACGGCACGGGTGAAACAAATAATGATACATACTTCTAGTCACATTCGACATGCACCGTCCAATGATAGTCAGGTGTACCGTCCAAAAACGCACTTCCTGCAATGCTGTAAGATCCATGTTAGGTTGGCAGTCTCCTCGCACAGCCATCATTATTCCACTTCCACTACAACATCAACATCACAATTGGCTCATTGTCATTGCCGACGAGGAGATGTTGTCGAAATTATTCACTACTCCTACTTCCAATCACAAGCAGCAAGCAGCACGCAGCACGCAGCACCTAATACTCCATAAACTGTCGGCAAGGCAATGACGACGATAGGTTGGTATTAGTTGGTATTGCTGCTTGTGGTTGGAGCTTCCTGATATTCATTCAAACATGAAATGAATAACCACATCAACAAGCAGCAATACTACAATACTGACGAATGGAATGGATTGTCAAATCCTACTAAAGCGAGTGAGCCGGAGGCCTCCCTGGGTTGTGAATGATGACTGATGACTGTTAATAATATTATTGACAGCATAGCGGTGGAACAAAGCGAGTGAGCCGCAAGGCGAAGGAGTTGGACGATGATGAATACAACATTGACAATATTGACATTGACGGCAGTGGTGGAAGCGAGTGAGCCGCCAGGCGAAGGAGCTGTTCTTAATGTCGAAATTGGTGATAATGATGGTAATAATCG
Source organism: Skeletonema tropicum (assembly GCA_037178625.1). Taxonomy (NCBI): domain Eukaryota; phylum Bacillariophyta; class Thalassiosirophyceae; order Thalassiosirales; family Thalassiosiraceae; genus Skeletonema; species Skeletonema tropicum. The sequence continues at coordinate 78,157 of JAWZXG010000030.1, forward strand.
CAGTACAGTACTGGAGGTCAATGTGATTTGTCGATTTACTCTTACTACTCTTTTGTCAAAATCATCTGGAGTTTGGAAGCCGATTTTCATTTCCAATTTGGGGCGTCAAATTGAAATTAGGATTCTAGAGGTCGCTTTAGCTTTAGTTGAGCCGAGTGCCGAGTCGATTGACAAAAGATTGATATTTGACCAACATGGCATTGAAACTACAACCAATCGATAGAGCGCCATGAGAATGACAGCTTTCCAAATCACCAACAACAACCCTCTCTCGTTCCTTGTACTTGTACATCATTCCAGCAGATACAATACTTACCTTGCCAGTTGATTGTCATTTATTCGTACCATCTATCATCCAAAATACCAAAGAAGAAGAACAAGTTGAAGACATGGCACTCTGTAACTCCTTCTTGTCTTGTGCAAACTCCACCAAATCATCCACATCTCTACTACCATTACCATCCATTCCCATTCCTCCCTCCATCATGCTAGATACAAACGGATCCCCTCCCTTGGAATTCTGCATACGTGCCGACAATGCCGATCGAGATCGAATAGGAACCCCCTCCTCCTTCACCTTCATCATCTTGTTACTTGTTGCACTATCATCACCATCACTACTGCCGCCATTGATATTCTTCTTCGTCTTGTTGCCATTGGTGACGGTATTGTAATGATGTTCCAATGACTGGCGTTCGTTCTCGTTCTCTTTCTCGTTCCGTTCTTGTTGCTGTTGTTCCCATTTCAATCGTTCTTCGGCCAGATTGATTCGATTGCCAGTCTGTTCATCTGCCAATGTTGTTGGTGAGTAGCTGCGTTTGCGTCCCGTTTTGATGATTGTTGGTTGATATTCTTGAGATGATGCATGATCATGATCATCCACATCATCGTCATAACGAATGTCAGATTGGCTGTACAAATTCTTGAACCTCCGATCATTATTATCACGATTCTCATTTCCAAATCCAACTCTCTGCTGCTGATGCTGCTGCATCTGATCCGTCGCAGGCACATGTTCCACCTCCTCCACCGGCGGAGGAACCTCCAGCGACATTCCACTCCGTTTGACCATCCGTTCGGCGCGATCGTAGAGTGCCGCATCCATGGATAGTCGTTTGACTTGTTGGAGGATGTTGTAGGCTCGACGACGAGTGGGCATGGAGCCGGTGATGATGTATTTGTCGAGGGTTTGTTCGAGGTTGGAGAGGAGGGCTGTGATGTACTTTGTGTTGCGAGCGAGATCATCATTACATGTTGTAATGCTATCGCTATCGTCGAGAGCATTGCCATTGCTATCGTTATCGTTACTGTTGAGATCACCGCTAGCGCTAGCACTAGCATCGCTGCTACTGCTACATCGAAGTGATGTTATATCAATCGACGACGAATTTGGCGGCGGTAGTCCGAACGGACTGGAGCCGTGAAGATTGCACAGCAGGAGCACTGCATATGCGAGGCACTTCATGCACTTCATCATGGTTGTAAGAAGTGTGCTGTGTGGGGAGCACAAAAGATGAAGTGCGTGCGTAGCGTAGATGAGAGATGGGCATCTGCAGCTGTGTCGCATCGCGTTGTCGCATCAAAAAGCCATCAAATCAAGAGCATGCAGTAGATCGAGATTCACCATGAGCCGTATCTTTTGATATCTTGTCTCCTAGCGGTCCAATAAAGACGAGCAGCGGCGTTTTGGAAAGCTCTCGACAAGCTCTATCGACTAGACTAGGCATATAACGAGCTGAATTGAAATTGGCCGACTTTTCACAGATCGTCTCGGCTAAAAACGGGTCTACAGAAAGTGAGCCAGAATTTCACATCAGAGGTTCAAATTATAAATTTGACCCAAATAAATACGAATTGACATACGAATTGACCACTGTTAGAATCGTCTCTTCAAGCTGAACCGATTAGTACCGTTATTATCTTGACCTTGACGCAACAAACTGTTAAAATTAAAATGCAGAGCCCTGTCCCTGTCCTCGCAAAAAGACACTTCTTGACGAGTGGCGACAACATGACAATCAGGTGGAACGAAATCCAAAAAAGCGACCGCTTTAATGCTGTAAAATCGATGACAGTTGGCACGACGTACGACGTATCATCAATAATAATGAACGGTGCTCGGCCCCCCGGGCCTAAGATAAGAACGCTTCGCTGAAGACACACAACATAGATCAGCGTCAGCGCCGTCAATGAACTTAGTTACGGCACGGGTGAAACAAATAATGATACATACTTCTAGTCACATTCGACATGCACCGTCCAATGATAGTCAGGTGTACCGTCCAAAAACGCACTTCCTGCAATGCTGTAAGATCCATGTTAGGTTGGCAGTCTCCTCGCACAGCCATCATTATTCCACTTCCACTACAACATCAACATCACAATTGGCTCATTGTCATTGCCGACGAGGAGATGTTGTCGAAATTATTCACTACTCCTACTTCCAATCACAAGCAGCAAGCAGCACGCAGCACGCAGCACCTAATACTCCATAAACTGTCGGCAAGGCAATGACGACGATAGGTTGGTATTAGTTGGTATTGCTGCTTGTGGTTGGAGCTTCCTGATATTCATTCAAACATGAAATGAATAACCACATCAACAAGCAGCAATACTACAATACTGACGAATGGAATGGATTGTCAAATCCTACTAAAGCGAGTGAGCCGGAGGCCTCCCTGGGTTGTGAATGATGACTGATGACTGTTAATAATATTATTGACAGCATAGCGGTGGAACAAAGCGAGTGAGCCGCAAGGCGAAGGAGTTGGACGATGATGAATACAACATTGACAATATTGACATTGACGGCAGTGGTGGAAGCGAGTGAGCCGCCAGGCGAAGGAGCTGTTCTTAATGTCGAAATTGGTGATAATGATGGTAATAATCGCAGTACAGTACTGGAGGTCAATGTGATTTGTCGATTTACTCTTACTACTCTTTTGTCAAAATCATCTGGAGTTTGGAAGCCGATTTTCATTTCCAATTTGGGGCGTCAAATTGAAATTAGGATTCTAGAGGTCGCTTTAGCTTTAGTTGAGCCGAGTGCCGAGTCGATTGACAAAAGATTGATATTTGACCAACATGGCATTGAAACTACAACCAATCGATAGAGCGCCATGAGAATGACAGCTTTCCAAATCACCAACAACAACCCTCTCTCGTTCCTTGTACTTGTACATCATTCCAGCAGATACAATACTTACCTTGCCAGTTGATTGTCATTTATTCGTACCATCTATCATCCAAAATACCAAAGAAGAAGAACAAGTTGAAGACATGGCACTCTGTAACTCCTTCTTGTCTTGTGCAAACTCCACCAAATCATCCACATCTCTACTACCATTACCATCCATTCCCATTCCTCCCTCCATCATGCTAGATACAAACGGATCCCCTCCCTTGGAATTCTGCATACGTGCCGACAATGCCGATCGAGATCGAATAGGAACCCCCTCCTCCTTCACCTTCATCATCTTGTTACTTGTTGCACTATCATCACCATCACTACTGCCGCCATTGATATTCTTCTTCGTCTTGTTGCCATTGGTGACGGTATTGTAATGATGTTCCAATGACTGGCGTTCGTTCTCGTTCTCTTTCTCGTTCCGTTCTTGTTGCTGTTGTTCCCATTTCAATCGTTCTTCGGCCAGATTGATTCGATTGCCAGTCTGTTCATCTGCCAATGTTGTTGGTGAGTAGCTGCGTTTGCGTCCCGTTTTGATGATTGTTGGTTGATATTCTTGAGATGATGCATGATCATGATCATCCACATCATCGTCATAACGAATGTCAGATTGGCTGTACAAATTCTTGAACCTCCGATCATTATTATCACGATTCTCATTTCCAAATCCAACTCTCTGCTGCTGATGCTGCTGCATCTGATCCGTCGCAGGCACATGTTCCACCTCCTCCACCGGCGGAGGAACCTCCAGCGACATTCCACTCCGTTTGACCATCCGTTCGGCGCGATCGTAGAGTGCCGCATCCATGGATAGTCGTTTGACTTGTTGGAGGATGTTGTAGGCTCGACGACGAGTGGGCATGGAGCCGGTGATGATGTATTTGTCGAGGGTTTGTTCGAGGTTGGAGAGGAGGGCTGTGATGTACTTTGTGTTGCGAGCGAGATCATCATTACATGTTGTAATGCTATCGCTATCGTCGAGAGCATTGCCATTGCTATCGTTATCGTTACTGTTGAGATCACCGCTAGCGCTAGCACTAGCATCGCTGCTACTGCTACATCGAAGTGATGTTATATCAATCGACGACGAATTTGGCGGCGGTAGTCCGAACGGACTGGAGCCGTGAAGATTGCACAGCAGGAGCACTGCATATGCGAGGCACTTCATGCACTTCATCATGGTTGTAAGAAGTGTGAAGTGTGAGTGTGGGGAGCACAAAAGATGAAGTGATGAAGTGCGTGCGTAGCGTAGATGAGAGATGGGCATCTGCAGCTGTGTCGCATCGCGTTGTCGCATCAAAAAGCCATCAAATCAAGAGCATGCAGTAGATCGAGATTCACCATGAGCCGTATCTTTTGATATCTTGTCTCCTAGCGGTCCAATAAAGACGAGCAGCGGCGTTTTGGAAAGCTCTCGACAAGCTCTATCGACTAGACTAGGCATATAACGAGCTGAATTGAAATTGGCCGACTTTTCACAGATCGTCTCGGCTAAAAACGGGTCTACAGAAAGTGAGCCAGAATTTCACATCAGAGGTTCAAATTATAAATTTGACCCAAATAAATACGAATTGACATACGAATTGACCACTGTTAGAATCGTCTCTTCAAGCTGAACCGATTAGTACCGTTATTATCTTGACCTTGACGCAACAAACTGTTAAAATTAAAATGCAGAGCCCTGTCCCTGTCCTCGCAAAAAGACACTTCTTGACGAGTGGCGACAACATGACAATCAGGTGGAACGAAATCCAAAAAAGCGACCGCTTTAATGCTGTAAAATCGATGACAGTTGGCACGACGTACGACGTATCATCAATAATAATGAACGGTGCTCGGCCCCCCGGGCCTAAGATAAGAACGCTTCGCTGAAGACACACAACATAGATCAGCGTCAGCGCCGTCAATGAACTTAGTTACGGCACGGGTGAAACAAATAATGATACATACTTCTAGTCACATTCGACATGCACCGTCCAATGATAGTCAGGTGTACCGTCCAAAAACGCACTTCCTGCAATGCTGTAAGATCCATGTTAGGTTGGCAGTCTCCTCGCACAGCCATCATTATTCCACTTCCACTACAACATCAACATCACAATTGGCTCATTGTCATTGCCGACGAGGAGATGTTGTCGAAATTATTCACTACTCCTACTTCCAATCACAAGCAGCAAGCAGCACGCAGCACGCAGCACCTAATACTCCATAAACTGTCGGCAAGGCAATGACGACGATAGGTTGGTATTAGTTGGTATTGCTGCTTGTGGTTGGAGCTTCCTGATATTCATTCAAACATGAAATGAATAACCACATCAACAAGCAGCAATACTACAATACTGACGAATGGAATGGATTGTCAAATCCTACTAAAGCGAGTGAGCCGGAGGCCTCCCTGGGTTGTGAATGATGACTGATGACTGTTAATAATATTATTGACAGCATAGCGGTGGAACAAAGCGAGTGAGCCGCAAGGCGAAGGAGTTGGACGATGATGAATACAACATTGACAATATTGACATTGACGGCAGTGGTGGAAGCGAGTGAGCCGCCAGGCGAAGGAGCTGTTCTTAATGTCGAAATTGGTGATAATGATGGTAATAATCGCAGTACAGTACTGGAGGTCAATGTGATTTGTCGATTTACTCTTACTACTCTTTTGTCAAAATCATCTGGAGTTTGGAAGCCGATTTTCATTTCCAATTTGGGGCGTCAAATTGAAATTAGGATTCTAGAGGTCGCTTTAGCTTTAGTTGAGCCGAGTGCCGAGTCGATTGACAAAAGATTGATATTTGACCAACATGGCATTGAAACTACAACCAATCGATAGAGCGCCATGAGAATGACAGCTTTCCAAATCACCAACAACAACCCTCTCTCGTTCCTTGTACTTGTACATCATTCCAGCAGATACAATACTTACCTTGCCAGTTGATTGTCATTTATTCGTACCATCTATCATCCAAAATACCAAAGAAGAAGAACAAGTTGAAGACATGGCACTCTGTAACTCCTTCTTGTCTTGTGCAAACTCCACCAAATCATCCACATCTCTACTACCATTACCATCCATTCCCATTCCTCCCTCCATCATGCTAGATACAAACGGATCCCCTCCCTTGGAATTCTGCATACGTGCCGACAATGCCGATCGAGATCGAATAGGAACCCCCTCCTCCTTCACCTTCATCATCTTGTTACTTGTTGCACTATCATCACCATCACTACTGCCGCCATTGATATTCTTCTTCGTCTTGTTGCCATTGGTGACGGTATTGTAATGATGTTCCAATGACTGGCGTTCGTTCTCGTTCTCTTTCTCGTTCCGTTCTTGTTGCTGTTGTTCCCATTTCAATCGTTCTTCGGCCAGATTGATTCGATTGCCAGTCTGTTCATCTGCCAATGTTGTTGGTGAGTAGCTGCGTTTGCGTCCCGTTTTGATGATTGTTGGTTGATATTCTTGAGATGATGCATGATCATGATCATCCACATCATCGTCATAACGAATGTCAGATTGGCTGTACAAATTCTTGAACCTCCGATCATTATTATCACGATTCTCATTTCCAAATCCAACTCTCTGCTGCTGATGCTGCTGCATCTGATCCGTCGCAGGCACATGTTCCACCTCCTCCACCGGCGGAGGAACCTCCAGCGACATTCCACTCCGTTTGACCATCCGTTCGGCGCGATCGTAGAGTGCCGCATCCATGGATAGTCGTTTGACTTGTTGGAGGATGTTGTAGGCTCGACGACGAGTGGGCATGGAGCCGGTGATGATGTATTTGTCGAGGGTTTGTTCGAGGTTGGAGAGGAGGGCTGTGATGTACTTTGTGTTGCGAGCGAGATCATCATTACATGTTGTAATGCTATCGCTATCGTCGAGAGCATTGCCATTGCTATCGTTATCGTTACTGTTGAGATCACCGCTAGCGCTAGCACTAGCATCGCTGCTACTGCTACATCGAAGTGATGTTATATCAATCGACGACGAATTTGGCGGCGGTAGTCCGAACGGACTGGAGCCGTGAAGATTGCACAGCAGGAGCACTGCATATGCGAGGCACTTCATGCACTTCATCATGGTTGTAAGAAGTGTGCTGTGTGGGGAGCACAAAAGATGAAGTGCGTGCGTAGCGTAGATGAGAGATGGGCATCTGCAGCTGTGTCGCATCGCGTTGTCGCATCAAAAAGCCATCAAATCAAGAGCATGCAGTAGATCGAGATTCACCATGAGCCGTATCTTTTGATATCTTGTCTCCTAGCGGTCCAATAAAGACGAGCAGCGGCGTTTTGGAAAGCTCTCGACAAGCTCTATCGACTAGACTAGGCATATAACGAGCTGAATTGAAATTGGCCGACTTTTCACAGATCGTCTCGGCTAAAAACGGGTCTACAGAAAGTGAGCCAGAATTTCACATCAGAGGTTCAAATTATAAATTTGACCCAAATAAATACGAATTGACATACGAATTGACCACTGTTAGAATCGTCTCTTCAAGCTGAACCGATTAGTACCGTTATTATCTTGACCTTGACGCAACAAACTGTTAAAATTAAAATGCAGAGCCCTGTCCCTGTCCTCGCAAAAAGACACTTCTTGACGAGTGGCGACAACATGACAATCAGGTGGAACGAAATCCAAAAAAGCGACCGCTTTAATGCTGTAAAATCGATGACAGTTGGCACGACGTACGACGTATCATCAATAATAATGAACGGTGCTCGGCCCCCCGGGCCTAAGATAAGAACGCTTCGCTGAAGACACACAACATAGATCAGCGTCAGCGCCGTCAATGAACTTAGTTACGGCACGGGTGAAACAAATAATGATACATACTTCTAGTCACATTCGACATGCACCGTCCAATGATAGTCAGGTGTACCGTCCAAAAACGCACTTCCTGCAATGCTGTAAGATCCATGTTAGGTTGGCAGTCTCCTCGCACAGCCATCATTATTCCACTTCCACTACAACATCAACATCACAATTGGCTCATTGTCATTGCCGACGAGGAGATGTTGTCGAAATTATTCACTACTCCTACTTCCAATCACAAGCAGCAAGCAGCACGCAGCACGCAGCACCTAATACTCCATAAACTGTCGGCAAGGCAATGACGACGATAGGTTGGTATTAGTTGGTATTGCTGCTTGTGGTTGGAGCTTCCTGATATTCATTCAAACATGAAATGAATAACCACATCAACAAGCAGCAATACTACAATACTGACGAATGGAATGGATTGTCAAATCCTACTAAAGCGAGTGAGCCGGAGGCCTCCCTGGGTTGTGAATGATGACTGATGACTGTTAATAATATTATTGACAGCATAGCGGTGGAACAAAGCGAGTGAGCCGCAAGGCGAAGGAGTTGGACGATGATGAATACAACATTGACAATATTGACATTGACGGCAGTGGTGGAAGCGAGTGAGCCGCCAGGCGAAGGAGCTGTTCTTAATGTCGAAATTGGTGATAATGATGGTAATAATCGCAGTACAGTACTGGAGGTCAATGTGATTTGTCGATTTACTCTTACTACTCTTTTGTCAAAATCATCTGGAGTTTGGAAGCCGATTTTCATTTCCAATTTGGGGCGTCAAATTGAAATTAGGATTCTAGAGGTCGCTTTAGCTTTAGTTGAGCCGAGTGCCGAGTCGATTGACAAAAGATTGATATTTGACCAACATGGCATTGAAACTACAACCAATCGATAGAGCGCCATGAGAATGACAGCTTTCCAAATCACCAACAACAACCCTCTCTCGTTCCTTGTACTTGTACATCATTCCAGCAGATACAATACTTACCTTGCCAGTTGATTGTCATTTATTCGTACCATCTATCATCCAAAATACCAAAGAAGAAGAACAAGTTGAAGACATGGCACTCTGTAACTCCTTCTTGTCTTGTGCAAACTCCACCAAATCATCCACATCTCTACTACCATTACCATCCATTCCCATTCCTCCCTCCATCATGCTAGATACAAACGGATCCCCTCCCTTGGAATTCTGCATACGTGCCGACAATGCCGATCGAGATCGAATAGGAACCCCCTCCTCCTTCACCTTCATCATCTTGTTACTTGTTGCACTATCATCACCATCACTACTGCCGCCATTGATATTCTTCTTCGTCTTGTTGCCATTGGTGACGGTATTGTAATGATGTTCCAATGACTGGCGTTCGTTCTCGTTCTCTTTCTCGTTCCGTTCTTGTTGCTGTTGTTCCCATTTCAATCGTTCTTCGGCCAGATTGATTCGATTGCCAGTCTGTTCATCTGCCAATGTTGTTGGTGAGTAGCTGCGTTTGCGTCCCGTTTTGATGATTGTTGGTTGATATTCTTGAGATGATGCATGATCATGATCATCCACATCATCGTCATAACGAATGTCAGATTGGCTGTACAAATTCTTGAACCTCCGATCATTATTATCACGATTCTCATTTCCAAATCCAACTCTCTGCTGCTGATGCTGCTGCATCTGATCCGTCGCAGGCACATGTTCCACCTCCTCCACCGGCGGAGGAACCTCCAGCGACATTCCACTCCGTTTGACCATCCGTTCGGCGCGATCGTAGAGTGCCGCATCCATGGATAGTCGTTTGACTTGTTGGAGGATGTTGTAGGCTCGACGACGAGTGGGCATGGAGCCGGTGATGATGTATTTGTCGAGGGTTTGTTCGAGGTTGGAGAGGAGGGCTGTGATGTACTTTGTGTTGCGAGCGAGATCATCATTACATGTTGTAATGCTATCGCTATCGTCGAGAGCATTGCCATTGCTATCGTTATCGTTACTGTTGAGATCACCGCTAGCGCTAGCACTAGCATCGCTGCTACTGCTACATCGAAGTGATGTTATATCAATCGACGACGAATTTGGCGGCGGTAGTCCGAACGGACTGGAGCCGTGAAGATTGCACAGCAGGAGCACTGCATATGCGAGGCACTTCATGCACTTCATCATGGTATGGTTGTAAGAAGTGTGAAGTGTGAGTGTGGGGAGCACAAAAGATGAAGTGATGAAGTGCGTGCGTAGCGTAGATGAGAGATGGGCATCTGCAGCTGTGTCGCATCGCGTTGTCGCATCAAAAAGCCATCAAATCAAGAGCATGCAGTAGATCGAGATTCACCATGAGCCGTATCTTTTGATATCTTGTCTCCTAGCGGTCCAATAAAGACGAGCAGCGGCGTTTTGGAAAGCTCTCGACAAGCTCTATCGACTAGACTAGGCATATAACGAGCTGAATTGAAATTGGCCGACTTTTCACAGATCGTCTCGGCTAAAAACGGGTCTACAGAAAGTGAGCCAGAATTTCACATCAGAGGTTCAAATTATAAATTTGACCCAAATAAATACGAATTGACATACGAATTGACCACTGTTAGAATCGTCTCTTCAAGCTGAACCGATTAGTACCGTTATTATCTTGACCTTGACGCAACAAACTGTTAAAATTAAAATGCAGAGCCCTGTCCCTGTCCTCGCAAAAAGACACTTCTTGACGAGTGGCGACAACATGACAATCAGGTGGAACGAAATCCAAAAAAGCGACCGCTTTAATGCTGTAAAATCGATGACAGTTGGCACGACGTACGACGTATCATCAATAATAATGAACGGTGCTCGGCCCCCCGGGCCTAAGATAAGAACGCTTCGCTGAAGACACACAACATAGATCAGCGTCAGCGCCGTCAATGAACTTAGTTACGGCACGGGTGAAACAAATAATGATACATACTTCTAGTCACATTCGACATGCACCGTCCAATGATAGTCAGGTGTACCGTCCAAAAACGCACTTCCTGCAATGCTGTAAGATCCATGTTAGGTTGGCAGTCTCCTCGCACAGCCATCATTATTCCACTTCCACTACAACATCAACATCACAATTGGCTCATTGTCATTGCCGACGAGGAGATGTTGTCGAAATTATTCACTACTCCTACTTCCAATCACAAGCAGCAAGCAGCACGCAGCACGCAGCACCTAATACTCCATAAACTGTCGGCAAGGCAATGACGACGATAGGTTGGTATTAGTTGGTATTGCTGCTTGTGGTTGGAGCTTCCTGATATTCATTCAAACATGAAATGAATAACCACATCAACAAGCAGCAATACTACAATACTGACGAATGGAATGGATTGTCAAATCCTACTAAAGCGAGTGAGCCGGAGGCCTCCCTGGGTTGTGAATGATGACTGATGACTGTTAATAATATTATTGACAGCATAGCGGTGGAACAAAGCGAGTGAGCCGCAAGGCGAAGGAGTTGGACGATGATGAATACAACATTGACAATATTGACATTGACGGCAGTGGTGGAAGCGAGTGAGCCGCCAGGCGAAGGAGCTGTTCTTAATGTCGAAATTGGTGATAATGATGGTAATAATCGCAGTACAGTACTGGAGGTCAATGTGATTTGTCGATTTACTCTTACTACTCTTTTGTCAAAATCATCTGGAGTTTGGAAGCCGATTTTCATTTCCAATTTGGGGCGTCAAATTGAAATTAGGATTCTAGAGGTCGCTTTAGCTTTAGTTGAGCCGAGTGCCGAGTCGATTGACAAAAGATTGATATTTGACCAACATGGCATTGAAACTACAACCAATCGATAGAGCGCCATGAGAATGACAGCTTTCCAAATCACCAACAACAACCCTCTCTCGTTCCTTGTACTTGTACATCATTCCAGCAGATACAATACTTACCTTGCCAGTTGATTGTCATTTATTCGTACCATCTATCATCCAAAATACCAAAGAAGAAGAACAAGTTGAAGACATGGCACTCTGTAACTCCTTCTTGTCTTGTGCAAACTCCACCAAATCATCCACATCTCTACTACCATTACCATCCATTCCCATTCCTCCCTCCATCATGCTAGATACAAACGGATCCCCTCCCTTGGAATTCTGCATACGTGCCGACAATGCCGATCGAGATCGAATAGGAACCCCCTCCTCCTTCACCTTCATCATCTTGTTACTTGTTGCACTATCATCACCATCACTACTGCCGCCATTGATATTCTTCTTCGTCTTGTTGCCATTGGTGACGGTATTGTAATGATGTTCCAATGACTGGCGTTCGTTCTCGTTCTCTTTCTCGTTCCGTTCTTGTTGCTGTTGTTCCCATTTCAATCGTTCTTCGGCCAGATTGATTCGATTGCCAGTCTGTTCATCTGCCAATGTTGTTGGTGAGTAGCTGCGTTTGCGTCCCGTTTTGATGATTGTTGGTTGATATTCTTGAGATGATGCATGATCATGATCATCCACATCATCGTCATAACGAATGTCAGATTGGCTGTACAAATTCTTGAACCTCCGATCATTATTATCACGATTCTCATTTCCAAATCCAACTCTCTGCTGCTGATGCTGCTGCATCTGATCCGTCGCAGGCACATGTTCCACCTCCTCCACCGGCGGAGGAACCTCCAGCGACATTCCACTCCGTTTGACCATCCGTTCGGCGCGATCGTAGAGTGCCGCATCCATGGATAGTCGTTTGACTTGTTGGAGGATGTTGTAGGCTCGACGACGAGTGGGCATGGAGCCGGTGATGATGTATTTGTCGAGGGTTTGTTCGAGGTTGGAGAGGAGGGCTGTGATGTACTTTGTGTTGCGAGCGAGATCATCATTACATGTTGTAATGCTATCGCTATCGTCGAGAGCATTGCCATTGCTATCGTTATCGTTACTGTTGAGATCACCGCTAGCGCTAGCACTAGCATCGCTGCTACTGCTACATCGAAGTGATGTTATATCAATCGACGACGAATTTGGCGGCGGTAGTCCGAACGGACTGGAGCCGTGAAGATTGCACAGCAGGAGCACTGCATATGCGAGGCACTTCATGCACTTCATCATGGTATGGTTGTAAGAAGTGTGAAGTGTGAGTGTGGGGAGCACAAAAGATGAAGTGATGAAGTGCGTGCGTAGCGTAGATGAGAGATGGGCATCTGCAGCTGTGTCGCATCGCGTTGTCGCATCAAAAAGCCATCAAATCAAGAGCATGCAGTAGATCGAGATTCACCATGAGCCGTATCTTTTGATATCTTGTCTCCTAGCGGTCCAATAAAGACGAGCAGCGGCGTTTTGGAAAGCTCTCGACAAGCTCTATCGACTAGACTAGGCATATAACGAGCTGAATTGAAATTGGCCGACTTTTCACAGATCGTCTCGGCTAAAAACGGGTCTACAGAAAGTGAGCCAGAATTTCACATCAGAGGTTCAAATTATAAATTTGACCCAAATAAATACGAATTGACATACGAATTGACCACTGTTAGAATCGTCTCTTCAAGCTGAACCGATTAGTACCGTTATTATCTTGACCTTGACGCAACAAACTGTTAAAATTAAAATGCAGAGCCCTGTCCCTGTCCTCGCAAAAAGACACTTCTTGACGAGTGGCGACAACATGACAATCAGGTGGAACGAAATCCAAAAAAGCGACCGCTTTAATGCTGTAAAATCGATGACAGTTGGCACGACGTACGACGTATCATCAATAATAATGAACGGTGCTCGGCCCCCCGGGCCTAAGATAAGAACGCTTCGCTGAAGACACACAACATAGATCAGCGTCAGCGCCGTCAATGAACTTAGTTACGGCACGGGTGAAACAAATAATGATACATACTTCTAGTCACATTCGACATGCACCGTCCAATGATAGTCAGGTGTACCGTCCAAAAACGCACTTCCTGCAATGCTGTAAGATCCATGTTAGGTTGGCAGTCTCCTCGCACAGCCATCATTATTCCACTTCCACTACAACATCAACATCACAATTGGCTCATTGTCATTGCCGACGAGGAGATGTTGTCGAAATTATTCACTACTCCTACTTCCAATCACAAGCAGCAAGCAGCACGCAGCACGCAGCACCTAATACTCCATAAACTGTCGGCAAGGCAATGACGACGATAGGTTGGTATTAGTTGGTATTGCTGCTTGTGGTTGGAGCTTCCTGATATTCATTCAAACATGAAATGAATAACCACATCAACAAGCAGCAATACTACAATACTGACGAATGGAATGGATTGTCAAATCCTACTAAAGCGAGTGAGCCGGAGGCCTCCCTGGGTTGTGAATGATGACTGATGACTGTTAATAATATTATTGACAGCATAGCGGTGGAACAAAGCGAGTGAGCCGCAAGGCGAAGGAGTTGGACGATGATGAATACAACATTGACAATATTGACATTGACGGCAGTGGTGGAAGCGAGTGAGCCGCCAGGCGAAGGAGCTGTTCTTAATGTCGAAATTGGTGATAATGATGGTAATAATCGCAGTACAGTACTGGAGGTCAATGTGATTTGTCGATTTACTCTTACTACTCTTTTGTCAAAATCATCTGGAGTTTGGAAGCCGATTTTCATTTCCAATTTGGGGCGTCAAATTGAAATTAGGATTCTAGAGGTCGCTTTAGCTTTAGTTGAGCCGAGTGCCGAGTCGATTGACAAAAGATTGATATTTGACCAACATGGCATTGAAACTACAACCAATCGATAGAGCGCCATGAGAATGACAGCTTTCCAAATCACCAACAACAACCCTCTCTCGTTCCTTGTACTTGTACATCATTCCAGCAGATACAATACTTACCTTGCCAGTTGATTGTCATTTATTCGTACCATCTATCATCCAAAATACCAAAGAAGAAGAACAAGTTGAAGACATGGCACTCTGTAACTCCTTCTTGTCTTGTGCAAACTCCACCAAATCATCCACATCTCTACTACCATTACCATCCATTCCCATTCCTCCCTCCATCATGCTAGATACAAACGGATCCCCTCCCTTGGAATTCTGCATACGTGCCGACAATGCCGATCGAGATCGAATAGGAACCCCCTCCTCCTTCACCTTCATCATCTTGTTACTTGTTGCACTATCATCACCATCACTACTGCCGCCATTGATATTCTTCTTCGTCTTGTTGCCATTGGTGACGGTATTGTAATGATGTTCCAATGACTGGCGTTCGTTCTCGTTCTCTTTCTCGTTCCGTTCTTGTTGCTGTTGTTCCCATTTCAATCGTTCTTCGGCCAGATTGATTCGATTGCCAGTCTGTTCATCTGCCAATGTTGTTGGTGAGTAGCTGCGTTTGCGTCCCGTTTTGATGATTGTTGGTTGATATTCTTGAGATGATGCATGATCATGATCATCCACATCATCGTCATAACGAATGTCAGATTGGCTGTACAAATTCTTGAACCTCCGATCATTATTATCACGATTCTCATTTCCAAATCCAACTCTCTGCTGCTGATGCTGCTGCATCTGATCCGTCGCAGGCACATGTTCCACCTCCTCCACCGGCGGAGGAACCTCCAGCGACATTCCACTCCGTTTGACCATCCGTTCGGCGCGATCGTAGAGTGCCGCATCCATGGATAGTCGTTTGACTTGTTGGAGGATGTTGTAGGCTCGACGACGAGTGGGCATGGAGCCGGTGATGATGTATTTGTCGAGGGTTTGTTCGAGGTTGGAGAGGAGGGCTGTGATGTACTTTGTGTTGCGAGCGAGATCATCATTACATGTTGTAATGCTATCGCTATCGTCGAGAGCATTGCCATTGCTATCGTTATCGTTACTGTTGAGATCACCGCTAGCGCTAGCACTAGCATCGCTGCTACTGCTACATCGAAGTGATGTTATATCAATCGACGACGAATTTGGCGGCGGTAGTCCGAACGGACTGGAGCCGTGAAGATTGCACAGCAGGAGCACTGCATATGCGAGGCACTTCATGCACTTCATCATGGTATGGTTGTAAGAAGTGTGAAGTGTGAGTGTGGGGAGCACAAAAGATGAAGTGATGAAGTGCGTGCGTAGCGTAGATGAGAGATGGGCATCTGCAGCTGTGTCGCATCGCGTTGTCGCATCAAAAAGCCATCAAATCAAGAGCATGCAGTAGATCGAGATTCACCATGAGCCGTATCTTTTGATATCTTGTCTCCTAGCGGTCCAATAAAGACGAGCAGCGGCGTTTTGGAAAGCTCTCGACAAGCTCTATCGACTAGACTAGGCATATAACGAGCTGAATTGAAATTGGCCGACTTTTCACAGATCGTCTCGGCTAAAAACGGGTCTACAGAAAGTGAGCCAGAATTTCACATCAGAGGTTCAAATTATAAATTTGACCCAAATAAATACGAATTGACATACGAATTGACCACTGTTAGAATCGTCTCTTCAAGCTGAACCGATTAGTACCGTTATTATCTTGACCTTGACGCAACAAACTGTTAAAATTAAAATGCAGAGCCCTGTCCCTGTCCTCGCAAAAAGACACTTCTTGACGAGTGGCGACAACATGACAATCAGGTGGAACGAAATCCAAAAAAGCGACCGCTTTAATGCTGTAAAATCGATGACAGTTGGCACGACGTACGACGTATCATCAATAATAATGAACGGTGCTCGGCCCCCCGGGCCTAAGATAAGAACGCTTCGCTGAAGACACACAACATAGATCAGCGTCAGCGCCGTCAATGAACTTAGTTACGGCACGGGTGAAACAAATAATGATACATACTTCTAGTCACATTCGACATGCACCGTCCAATGATAGTCAGGTGTACCGTCCAAAAACGCACTTCCTGCAATGCTGTAAGATCCATGTTAGGTTGGCAGTCTCCTCGCACAGCCATCATTATTCCACTTCCACTACAACATCAACATCACAATTGGCTCATTGTCATTGCCGACGAGGAGATGTTGTCGAAATTATTCACTACTCCTACTTCCAATCACAAGCAGCAAGCAGCACGCAGCACGCAGCACCTAATACTCCATAAACTGTCGGCAAGGCAATGACGACGATAGGTTGGTATTAGTTGGTATTGCTGCTTGTGGTTGGAGCTTCCTGATATTCATTCAAACATGAAATGAATAACCACATCAACAAGCAGCAATACTACAATACTGACGAATGGAATGGATTGTCAAATCCTACTAAAGCGAGTGAGCCGGAGGCCTCCCTGGGTTGTGAATGATGACTGATGACTGTTAATAATATTATTGACAGCATAGCGGTGGAACAAAGCGAGTGAGCCGCAAGGCGAAGGAGTTGGACGATGATGAATACAACATTGACAATATTGACATTGACGGCAGTGGTGGAAGCGAGTGAGCCGCCAGGCGAAGGAGCTGTTCTTAATGTCGAAATTGGTGATAATGATGGTAATAATCGCAGTACAGTACTGGAGGTCAATGTGATTTGTCGATTTACTCTTACTACTCTTTTGTCAAAATCATCTGGAGTTTGGAAGCCGATTTTCATTTCCAATTTGGGGCGTCAAATTGAAATTAGGATTCTAGAGGTCGCTTTAGCTTTAGTTGAGCCGAGTGCCGAGTCGATTGACAAAAGATTGATATTTGACCAACATGGCATTGAAACTACAACCAATCGATAGAGCGCCATGAGAATGACAGCTTTCCAAATCACCAACAACAACCCTCTCTCGTTCCTTGTACTTGTACATCATTCCAGCAGATACAATACTTACCTTGCCAGTTGATTGTCATTTATTCGTACCATCTATCATCCAAAATACCAAAGAAGAAGAACAAGTTGAAGACATGGCACTCTGTAACTCCTTCTTGTCTTGTGCAAACTCCACCAAATCATCCACATCTCTACTACCATTACCATCCATTCCCATTCCTCCCTCCATCATGCTAGATACAAACGGATCCCCTCCCTTGGAATTCTGCATACGTGCCGACAATGCCGATCGAGATCGAATAGGAACCCCCTCCTCCTTCACCTTCATCATCTTGTTACTTGTTGCACTATCATCACCATCACTACTGCCGCCATTGATATTCTTCTTCGTCTTGTTGCCATTGGTGACGGTATTGTAATGATGTTCCAATGACTGGCGTTCGTTCTCGTTCTCTTTCTCGTTCCGTTCTTGTTGCTGTTGTTCCCATTTCAATCGTTCTTCGGCCAGATTGATTCGATTGCCAGTCTGTTCATCTGCCAATGTTGTTGGTGAGTAGCTGCGTTTGCGTCCCGTTTTGATGATTGTTGGTTGATATTCTTGAGATGATGCATGATCATGATCATCCACATCATCGTCATAACGAATGTCAGATTGGCTGTACAAATTCTTGAACCTCCGATCATTATTATCACGATTCTCATTTCCAAATCCAACTCTCTGCTGCTGATGCTGCTGCATCTGATCCGTCGCAGGCACATGTTCCACCTCCTCCACCGGCGGAGGAACCTCCAGCGACATTCCACTCCGTTTGACCATCCGTTCGGCGCGATCGTAGAGTGCCGCATCCATGGATAGTCGTTTGACTTGTTGGAGGATGTTGTAGGCTCGACGACGAGTGGGCATGGAGCCGGTGATGATGTATTTGTCGAGGGTTTGTTCGAGGTTGGAGAGGAGGGCTGTGATGTACTTTGTGTTGCGAGCGAGATCATCATTACATGTTGTAATGCTATCGCTATCGTCGAGAGCATTGCCATTGCTATCGTTATCGTTACTGTTGAGATCACCGCTAGCGCTAGCACTAGCATCGCTGCTACTGCTACATCGAAGTGATGTTATATCAATCGACGACGAATTTGGCGGCGGTAGTCCGAACGGACTGGAGCCGTGAAGATTGCACAGCAGGAGCACTGCATATGCGAGGCACTTCATGCACTTCATCATGGTATGGTTGTAAGAAGTGTGAAGTGTGAGTGTGGGGAGCACAAAAGATGAAGTGATGAAGTGCGTGCGTAGCGTAGATGAGAGATGGGCATCTGCAGCTGTGTCGCATCGCGTTGTCGCATCAAAAAGCCATCAAATCAAGAGCATGCAGTAGATCGAGATTCACCATGAGCCGTATCTTTTGATATCTTGTCTCCTAGCGGTCCAATAAAGACGAGCAGCGGCGTTTTGGAAAGCTCTCGACAAGCTCTATCGACTAGACTAGGCATATAACGAGCTGAATTGAAATTGGCCGACTTTTCACAGATCGTCTCGGCTAAAAACGGGTCTACAGAAAGTGAGCCAGAATTTCACATCAGAGGTTCAAATTATAAATTTGACCCAAATAAATACGAATTGACATACGAATTGACCACTGTTAGAATCGTCTCTTCAAGCTGAACCGATTAGTACCGTTATTATCTTGACCTTGACGCAACAAACTGTTAAAATTAAAATGCAGAGCCCTGTCCCTGTCCTCGCAAAAAGACACTTCTTGACGAGTGGCGACAACATGACAATCAGGTGGAACGAAATCCAAAAAAGCGACCGCTTTAATGCTGTAAAATCGATGACAGTTGGCACGACGTACGACGTATCATCAATAATAATGAACGGTGCTCGGCCCCCCGGGCCTAAGATAAGAACGCTTCGCTGAAGACACACAACATAGATCAGCGTCAGCGCCGTCAATGAACTTAGTTACGGCACGGGTGAAACAAATAATGATACATACTTCTAGTCACATTCGACATGCACCGTCCAATGATAGTCAGGTGTACCGTCCAAAAACGCACTTCCTGCAATGCTGTAAGATCCATGTTAGGTTGGCAGTCTCCTCGCACAGCCATCATTATTCCACTTCCACTACAACATCAACATCACAATTGGCTCATTGTCATTGCCGACGAGGAGATGTTGTCGAAATTATTCACTACTCCTACTTCCAATCACAAGCAGCAAGCAGCACGCAGCACCTAATACTCCATAAACTGTCGGCAAGGCAATGACGACGATAGGTTGGTATTAGTTGGTATTGCTGCTTGTGGTTGGAGCTTCCTGATATTCATTCAAACATGAAATGAATAACCACATCAACAAGCAGCAATACTACAATACTGACGAATGGAATGGATTGTCAAATCCTACTAAAGCGAGTGAGCCGGAGGCCTCCCTGGGTTGTGAATGATGACTGATGACTGTTAATAATATTATTGACAGCATAGCGGTGGAACAAAGCGAGTGAGCCGCAAGGCGAAGGAGTTGGACGATGATGAATACAACATTGACAATATTGACATTGACGGCAGTGGTGGAAGCGAGTGAGCCGCCAGGCGAAGGAGCTGTTCTTAATGTCGAAATTGGTGATAATGATGGTAATAATCGCAGTACAGTACTGGAGGTCAATGTGATTTGTCGATTTACTCTTACTACTCTTTTGTCAAAATCATCTGGAGTTTGGAAGCCGATTTTCATTTCCAATTTGGGGCGTCAAATTGAAATTAGGATTCTAGAGGTCGCTTTAGCTTTAGTTGAGCCGAGTGCCGAGTCGATTGACAAAAGATTGATATTTGACCAACATGGCATTGAAACTACAACCAATCGATAGAGCGCCATGAGAATGACAGCTTTCCAAATCACCAACAACAACCCTCTCTCGTTCCTTGTACTTGTACATCATTCCAGCAGATACAATACTTACCTTGCCAGTTGATTGTCATTTATTCGTACCATCTATCATCCAAAATACCAAAGAAGAAGAACAAGTTGAAGACATGGCACTCTGTAACTCCTTCTTGTCTTGTGCAAACTCCACCAAATCATCCACATCTCTACTACCATTACCATCCATTCCCATTCCTCCCTCCATCATGCTAGATACAAACGGATCCCCTCCCTTGGAATTCTGCATACGTGCCGACAATGCCGATCGAGATCGAATAGGAACCCCCTCCTCCTTCACCTTCATCATCTTGTTACTTGTTGCACTATCATCACCATCACTACTGCCGCCATTGATATTCTTCTTCGTCTTGTTGCCATTGGTGACGGTATTGTAATGATGTTCCAATGACTGGCGTTCGTTCTCGTTCTCTTTCTCGTTCCGTTCTTGTTGCTGTTGTTCCCATTTCAATCGTTCTTCGGCCAGATTGATTCGATTGCCAGTCTGTTCATCTGCCAATGTTGTTGGTGAGTAGCTGCGTTTGCGTCCCGTTTTGATGATTGTTGGTTGATATTCTTGAGATGATGCATGATCATGATCATCCACATCATCGTCATAACGAATGTCAGATTGGCTGTACAAATTCTTGAACCTCCGATCATTATTATCACGATTCTCATTTCCAAATCCAACTCTCTGCTGCTGATGCTGCTGCATCTGATCCGTCGCAGGCACATGTTCCACCTCCTCCACCGGCGGAGGAACCTCCAGCGACATTCCACTCCGTTTGACCATCCGTTCGGCGCGATCGTAGAGTGCCGCATCCATGGATAGTCGTTTGACTTGTTGGAGGATGTTGTAGGCTCGACGACGAGTGGGCATGGAGCCGGTGATGATGTATTTGTCGAGGGTTTGTTCGAGGTTGGAGAGGAGGGCTGTGATGTACTTTGTGTTGCGAGCGAGATCATCATTACATGTTGTAATGCTATCGCTATCGTCGAGAGCATTGCCATTGCTATCGTTATCGTTACTGTTGAGATCACCGCTAGCGCTAGCACTAGCATCGCTGCTACTGCTACATCGAAGTGATGTTATATCAATCGACGACGAATTTGGCGGCGGTAGTCCGAACGGACTGGAGCCGTGAAGATTGCACAGCAGGAGCACTGCATATGCGAGGCACTTCATGCACTTCATCATGGTATGGTTGTAAGAAGTGTGAAGTGTGAGTGTGGGGAGCACAAAAGATGAAGTGATGAAGTGCGTGCGTAGCGTAGATGAGAGATGGGCATCTGCAGCTGTGTCGCATCGCGTTGTCGCATCAAAAAGCCATCAAATCAAGAGCATGCAGTAGATCGAGATTCACCATGAGCCGTATCTTTTGATATCTTGTCTCCTAGCGGTCCAATAAAGACGAGCAGCGGCGTTTTGGAAAGCTCTCGACAAGCTCTATCGACTAGACTAGGCATATAACGAGCTGAATTGAAATTGGCCGACTTTTCACAGATCGTCTCGGCTAAAAACGGGTCTACAGAAAGTGAGCCAGAATTTCACATCAGAGGTTCAAATTATAAATTTGACCCAAATAAATACGAATTGACATACGAATTGACCACTGTTAGAATCGTCTCTTCAAGCTGAACCGATTAGTACCGTTATTATCTTGACCTTGACGCAACAAACTGTTAAAATTAAAATGCAGAGCCCTGTCCCTGTCCTCGCAAAAAGACACTTCTTGACGAGTGGCGACAACATGACAATCAGGTGGAACGAAATCCAAAAAAGCGACCGCTTTAATGCTGTAAAATCGATGACAGTTGGCACGACGTACGACGTATCATCAATAATAATGAACGGTGCTCGGCCCCCCGGGCCTAAGATAAGAACGCTTCGCTGAAGACACACAACATAGATCAGCGTCAGCGCCGTCAATGAACTTAGTTACGGCACGGGTGAAACAAATAATGATACATACTTCTAGTCACATTCGACATGCACCGTCCAATGATAGTCAGGTGTACCGTCCAAAAACGCACTTCCTGCAATGCTGTAAGATCCATGTTAGGTTGGCAGTCTCCTCGCACAGCCATCATTATTCCACTTCCACTACAACATCAACATCACAATTGGCTCATTGTCATTGCCGACGAGGAGATGTTGTCGAAATTATTCACTACTCCTACTTCCAATCACAAGCAGCAAGCAGCACGCAGCACGCAGCACCTAATACTCCATAAACTGTCGGCAAGGCAATGACGACGATAGGTTGGTATTAGTTGGTATTGCTGCTTGTGGTTGGAGCTTCCTGATATTCATTCAAACATGAAATGAATAACCACATCAACAAGCAGCAATACTACAATACTGACGAATGGAATGGATTGTCAAATCCTACTAAAGCGAGTGAGCCGGAGGCCTCCCTGGGTTGTGAATGATGACTGATGACTGTTAATAATATTATTGACAGCATAGCGGTGGAACAAAGCGAGTGAGCCGCAAGGCGAAGGAGTTGGACGATGATGAATACAACATTGACAATATTGACATTGACGGCAGTGGTGGAAGCGAGTGAGCCGCCAGGCGAAGGAGCTGTTCTTAATGTCGAAATTGGTGATAATGATGGTAATAATCGCAGTACAGTACTGGAGGTCAATGTGATTTGTCGATTTACTCTTACTACTCTTTTGTCAAAATCATCTGGAGTTTGGAAGCCGATTTTCATTTCCAATTTGGGGCGTCAAATTGAAATTAGGATTCTAGAGGTCGCTTTAGCTTTAGTTGAGCCGAGTGCCGAGTCGATTGACAAAAGATTGATATTTGACCAACATGGCATTGAAACTACAACCAATCGATAGAGCGCCATGAGAATGACAGCTTTCCAAATCACCAACAACAACCCTCTCTCGTTCCTTGTACTTGTACATCATTCCAGCAGATACAATACTTACCTTGCCAGTTGATTGTCATTTATTCGTACCATCTATCATCCAAAATACCAAAGAAGAAGAACAAGTTGAAGACATGGCACTCTGTAACTCCTTCTTGTCTTGTGCAAACTCCACCAAATCATCCACATCTCTACTACCATTACCATCCATTCCCATTCCTCCCTCCATCATGCTAGATACAAACGGATCCCCTCCCTTGGAATTCTGCATACGTGCCGACAATGCCGATCGAGATCGAATAGGAACCCCCTCCTCCTTCACCTTCATCATCTTGTTACTTGTTGCACTATCATCACCATCACTACTGCCGCCATTGATATTCTTCTTCGTCTTGTTGCCATTGGTGACGGTATTGTAATGATGTTCCAATGACTGGCGTTCGTTCTCGTTCTCTTTCTCGTTCCGTTCTTGTTGCTGTTGTTCCCATTTCAATCGTTCTTCGGCCAGATTGATTCGATTGCCAGTCTGTTCATCTGCCAATGTTGTTGGTGAGTAGCTGCGTTTGCGTCCCGTTTTGATGATTGTTGGTTGATATTCTTGAGATGATGCATGATCATGATCATGATCATCCACATCATCGTCATAACGAATGTCAGATTGGCTGTACAAATTCTTGAACCTCCGATCATTATTATCACGATTCTCATTTCCAAATCCAACTCTCTGCTGCTGATGCTGCTGCATCTGATCCGTCGCAGGCACATGTTCCACCTCCTCCACCGGCGGAGGAACCTCCAGCGACATTCCACTCCGTTTGACCATCCGTTCGGCGCGATCGTAGAGTGCCGCATCCATGGATAGTCGTTTGACTTGTTGGAGGATGTTGTAGGCTCGACGACGAGTGGGCATGGAGCCGGTGATGATGTATTTGTCGAGGGTTTGTTCGAGGTTGGAGAGGAGGGCTGTGATGTACTTTGTGTTGCGAGCGAGATCATCATTACATGTTGTAATGCTATCGCTATCGTCGAGAGCATTGCCATTGCTATCGTTATCGTTACTGTTGAGATCACCGCTAGCGCTAGCACTAGCATCGCTGCTACTGCTACATCGAAGTGATGTTATATCAATCGACGACGAATTTGGCGGCGGTAGTCCGAACGGACTGGAGCCGTGAAGATTGCACAGCAGGAGCACTGCATATGCGAGGCACTTCATGCACTTCATCATGGTTGTAAGAAGTGTGCTGTGTGGGGAGCACAAAAGATGAAGTGCGTGCGTAGCGTAGATGAGAGATGGGCATCTGCAGCTGTGTCGCATCGCGTTGTCGCATCAAAAAGCCATCAAATCAAGAGCATGCAGTAGATCGAGATTCACCATGAGCCGTATCTTTTGATATCTTGTCTCCTAGCGGTCCAATAAAGACGAGCAGCGGCGTTTTGGAAAGCTCTCGACAAGCTCTATCGACTAGACTAGGCATATAACGAGCTGAATTGAAATTGGCCGACTTTTCACAGATCGTCTCGGCTAAAAACGGGTCTACAGAAAGTGAGCCAGAATTTCACATCAGAGGTTCAAATTATAAATTTGACCCAAATAAATACGAATTGACATACGAATTGACCACTGTTAGAATCGTCTCTTCAAGCTGAACCGATTAGTACCGTTATTATCTTGACCTTGACGCAACAAACTGTTAAAATTAAAATGCAGAGCCCTGTCCCTGTCCTCGCAAAAAGACACTTCTTGACGAGTGGCGACAACATGACAATCAGGTGGAACGAAATCCAAAAAAGCGACCGCTTTAATGCTGTAAAATCGATGACAGTTGGCACGACGTACGACGTATCATCAATAATAATGAACGGTGCTCGGCCCCCCGGGCCTAAGATAAGAACGCTTCGCTGAAGACACACAACATAGATCAGCGTCAGCGCCGTCAATGAACTTAGTTACGGCACGGGTGAAACAAATAATGATACATACTTCTAGTCACATTCGACATGCACCGTCCAATGATAGTCAGGTGTACCGTCCAAAAACGCACTTCCTGCAATGCTGTAAGATCCATGTTAGGTTGGCAGTCTCCTCGCACAGCCATCATTATTCCACTTCCACTACAACATCAACATCACAATTGGCTCATTGTCATTGCCGACGAGGAGATGTTGTCGAAATTATTCACTACTCCTACTTCCAATCACAAGCAGCAAGCAGCACGCAGCACCTAATACTCCATAAACTGTCGGCAAGGCAATGACGACGATAGGTTGGTATTAGTTGGTATTGCTGCTTGTGGTTGGAGCTTCCTGATATTCATTCAAACATGAAATGAATAACCACATCAACAAGCAGCAATACTACAATACTGACGAATGGAATGGATTGTCAAATCCTACTAAAGCGAGTGAGCCGGAGGCCTCCCTGGGTTGTGAATGATGACTGATGACTGTTAATAATATTATTGACAGCATAGCGGTGGAACAAAGCGAGTGAGCCGCAAGGCGAAGGAGTTGGACGATGATGAATACAACATTGACAATATTGACATTGACGGCAGTGGTGGAAGCGAGTGAGCCGCCAGGCGAAGGAGCTGTTCTTAATGTCGAAATTGGTGATAATGATGGTAATAATCGCAGTACAGTACTGGAGGTCAATGTGATTTGTCGATTTACTCTTACTACTCTTTTGTCAAAATCATCTGGAGTTTGGAAGCCGATTTTCATTTCCAATTTGGGGCGTCAAATTGAAATTAGGATTCTAGAGGTCGCTTTAGCTTTAGTTGAGCCGAGTGCCGAGTCGATTGACAAAAGATTGATATTTGACCAACATGGCATTGAAACTACAACCAATCGATAGAGCGCCATGAGAATGACAGCTTTCCAAATCACCGGTAGGCCAAGAAAATGAATAAAGTCTGCACTGGTTGAGGGTAAAAGGAAAATGCTTCGCTTCGACTGCACTTTGCAGCGATCGACTGCACTTTGCAGCGATGTTAACAGCTTTCTGGGTATGGTCTCCCAGGGAGACCATTTGCTCAATAGGCTCCGTTCTAGTCCCATATCTCTGCGTCTGCGGGATATTGACTTCAGACGGATTTGGGCGGTGATTCTGAAAGCTCTTCTCAAGGTCTATAAAATTGGCACATCAGTGATACAGGCATCTCATTGTTGGAGGGCTATGCCCACTCAACTTCCTGACCAACTTTTGCAAGATATCTCCTGTTCGAACACATGAGATGTGCACCACAGTGTGGAACGAGTAGCCTCCAAAATCGGCCCAAGTTCACAGATTTCTTTGACCAACCTATCAGAAGGCTTACTAGTATACCAGCCTTCATCAAGCTCATAAATTTTATCTACTAACATACCTCTACTATGATCTATATTGGGTAGTGCTGATGTTGATGTGGGCCCTACCGCTGCGCTAGCGAGCAGGCCGTCGGTCTGTCGAGTGTGGTCACAAATCGCTTGGCACACGCACTCACGCTTTTGACACATCAGCCGAACGAGCACTGTTGTGGTCATCGAAGTGTCAACCACCGTCACCATCGACACTAATGGCCGCGGTCTTCGACTTACAGTGTGGTCATAAAAAGACGACCCAGTGACAACATTCTTGGAGTGAGTTGTTATTATGAATGCTGAGTGTAACGAAGCATGAATGAGAACAAATGAACGACATCTTCCAAAGGATGCGATGAGATGGACATCAAACAACAGAACAAACATCAAAGAGTGCGTTGTCACCATGAATGCTGAGTGCAACAAAGCATGAATGGAACGATGACACGATGCAATGATTACTTACAAACTAAAAATAAAAAAGGAACAATAACAATAACAATAACAATACAAACAAATTATTTTATGAACATGATACTACAAATTACATATCATCTGGTTGGGAGTGGGTAGGCCTAGCAGGAAGCTTGCGATCAGAATCGGAATCGTAATCATCTCGAACATGAGAAGACTGCTGAGTTGCGACGTAAGGATTTACCGCGTGAGAAGGCTGATGAGTAGCAGAAGCGTAAGGATTAGCCACAAGACGAGAAGGCATCTTTGAATGAATGCTCATCAAGAGCAAACATGAATGAAAGCAAGAGCAAACAAGAACAAGAATGAAAGCACAACAAGAGTAAAATCAAAAGCGCAAGGCATGGTAAACTTTGCCAGAGAAGTGGTTTTTTATTCAAAAATGGTAAACTTAATTCATTTATTGTCAAAGCCAAAGCGTTCGTGGTCGTGGTCGTGGTCTGGTCGGTGTGTAAAGCAATTTTAGACCACACACTCCTTGTTGCTTAAATCAACCCCCTCGCTTCACAAATAAAACCCCAATCGTGCTCGTTGCGTGTACCGTGACGCAACTGGTGAGAGTGTGGTGACCAAACTCGTGGTATGACCACACTGCCGCAGCGAAGGTGGTCCGACTTGTACATTTTTTGTACCTATTCCTACGTGAGAAATATCCATTTTCTACTGGTACCTGCCACCTAGACAAGATGGGCATCTTTCCCACCTTCTCCACTGTGGCGCCATTTTCAAACTCCTACGGCATCATCTCCATTCGGTAGCACAAAAATGAACTTTGCTGGGCTTCTAGTTCCCTCCAAAAACGTTATACCCGGAGCTGTTAATAATGCTCCTCTGGATTGGTTCTCGCCACTGTAATTTGGTATAATTCCGAGGAGAGCTGCTTCCTTCTCCTTTCTGCTAACAAATTGCTTTCGACATGTCTCTACTCCCTCTAGCACGCAGCGCAGGTTCTCAAAAAGCTGGTATATTGCTGCTACTCAAGTTCCCGCGTGCAAATACCTCCAGAAGCTTTACTTTGCATGCAGTAACGAGCCTTGTCCTTGTCGATGTGGCGATAGGTTTGGGTTCGTCTTGACCCGTTAAGAACTTTTGCAGCAATAGTTTTGCTTCTGCCGTCGCCTCTTCTTTGAATTTAGCCTCGCCGCAACAATTTTTCTGGCTAGTCACTGATATGCTCCCCCTATGAAGCTGTCGTCTCGAATTGACACCCTTGCTGAGGTCATCATGCTCTCCACGTCTACGCCGAGCGTTAATGCTCTTCAAAGCTGCTACCTCGTCCAACGCACCAGTCTTGTTTGATACATCTTCGATACTGATTTGTGTTGACGATCTCTTTCTATGTAGATTGTTGAGTAATGGAGATGCAATGCTCATAGAAGAGGCCAAACTTCTTTCCTCCACAGTTGCATCATCCTCGTCGTCTCCGATGCTAGCGGAAGGCCCGAGTCCTGACCAGAATTCATCAAACATTGTCTCGGCTCGGCAAATTTTTTCATTGACACGCTCGTTCAACTCAAGTTTTGCCCTAACTCTTCCAATGAGTCTTCATTGAATTTACTTGCCACGTCAATGAGACCGAGCATGAGCTTCAAGACTTCTCACAAGTTTGATCCATGGAACTTTACATTTGCTGTTGCTGCATTTTGAATGAGGAGTCTCAGCTTGGTGCAAGTTGCCTTGTTATATCCGTAATTGAAGGCAGCGTCGATACAAAGTTGTTTGTGCACGGAAGGAAACTTCTTGAGAGTGAAAGAGAGTTCAGACGTCACATCTCACCACCCGCAGAGGCAGAGCCGAACCAGAGCCAAGCAGAAGTAAACATATCATTGCTCACAAGCAATGAGCATTGATACTGGCTTCCCTTTTCGGAAGCCCACAGCGATGGTACTGTAACTGTAAAAGTTAAAGAGTAGCAAGTTAGCCGCACTTCTAGCACTACCTGCAATGCCACTTTGCTCCCCCATCCCCATGCAAAAGCTTCCCCAGCCCCGAGCTTCTCTCAAGAATTGATCTCTCAAGAATTGAACCTCAAATCATGAATGGCTCATTGGCATTATAATGAAGCGCATTTACAAATGGATATTACTTAGCAACATTGAAGACAGTTTATTACGATTACGATGTAGTTGCCAGGGACAGGGAAGTAATCTAAAAATTAACGGAAATCTTAAAGTACGTCATGGTTGGCCCTCCAGGGGCGAAATTATCTACAATTATCTAGAGCTAGAGCAATGTCACAAGTAATCTAATCTGGGGACGTGTAGACGTATCATCCTCTCGAGGTATTACAAAGTGCGTTTGTCTTCTTCTATGATGGAAAAACAGGCTGTGGTAATCTCTGGCTAGCTCTCTCTCTTGGCACAAGCATCACACAACTGCCGTGCTCGCTCTCAGTCAGCATCAGCATCTGCCCCAAGCGAGCACTGTTGAAGTTAGAAAGCTATAGTCGCATCGGTACTAAATTGCGAAGCTACCCGCTCCGGGACGGTCGGTTCCTGGTTGCAGTTGTGGTTGTTCTGTCGCCTTACGATCCACTCCATGCCGCCGGAAAGTTCCCGAGTAGACGCTCTCAATCTAGCATTTTACTTAGGCGGTGTGTCTGCTGTTGATCTTCTATCGTCTCCTCTGAACGGCTCGGGAAATAGCGCTAAAATACGAGCCGCTATTATTTTGGGTGTGTCATCTTTGCATGTGCTGCAAGCTGCAAACGAAAGGACATCTATCATCTGATACACAAAACCTCTTGTGCACAGATAAATAAATATATAAATCATCATGGACACGTCAATAATCGACCTCTGCGATTCAGACGACGATGATAATAACAATGATCCCACTGCAGCCACCACCACCACACTAAAAAAATCCAAGAAGAAGATTGCAACAATTCAACCATCCAAAACGAAACCACCACCTCAAAAATTCTACAACAACTCCCCTTCATCATCATCATCTTCTTCTTCCTCTTCATCTGACGACGACTTATGGAATGCTGCATCAGGATTTGAGCACAGCAAGCCGAAACAAATTGAGGCTGTACGAAGGGGCAATTACTTCAAGGAGGTGAAAGAAAAGTGTGCTGCAAAGTATGATAGAACTAATAATTGTGCATCTACGAAGAATAAGGCGCAGCAACCATCTTCCACAATCCGACTGGATAGCAAAGAAGAGGATGATGATGACGACGAAGAGTTTGACGAGGATGTACGAAATTCACCACCCGAAAAGAAGAGCGGTAATAATGGCACCAGCGGTAATCAAGTTCAAGTAAAATCAGTGGGGGAAATGGAATGTATTGAAATTGACCTCTCCTCATCTTCTGATGACAATGACAATGGTGGTGGGAATGAGACCAACAAGAGCAATATTGGTAACAATAGCAAACAGACCAAGAAGAATGGTCATGACGAGTCACCATTTCGGATACGAAAGAGATCGTCAATAGCGGAGGAGGAGGAGGTGGCACGTAAGCCATCGCCACCAAAGAAGTCCAAAGGTTTCAGCAGACACAATCATAATTCATACAACAACAACTATTACAACAACAATAGTTTCAGCAGCGGCAACAATAGTAACAATGCCAATGGTGATGATGATGATGATGATGATTCATCTACCACCATTCCCATGCCAGAAACTGATTATTTTCCAAAAGCTTCTTCTTCTTCTTCAACTACTGCTACCACCAACAAGCGACAACAAGTAGTACACGAGGAGATTGATTTGAGTATGGAGACGAGTGACGAGGAAGAGTTTGTTCAGTTTAATAATAATAACGATGATGATCCCTTTCATGATGATGATGAGATGGGTGGTGCAACGAGGAATCATGTTGGAAAAAATAATGTAAATGATGACTCGAGCAGCAGCAGCAGTAGTGGCAGTGACGGAGACAAAAAGCCAAGTCACAAGAAGGTCCAAAAGAAGAAGATGGCTGCCGGCGCATCTGTCAAGAAGTCGAGAGATGATGTTCTTTCAATCGACATTGACTCGGATGATTCATCAGCCTCCTCTGATTTATTGGATCTGTATACTCCTCGTCCAATGAAGAAGACGAAAAAAGGCATTGCCGCACAAACGAGGAAGACATCCTTTACTTCTGATACCAACATCATCAACAACACTACGACTGCTGCTGCCAGCTACAACAACGCATACAATAGTAACAACAAGAAGAAATGTCCAGACTCCATCAAATCCAACACCTCCTCCTCCTCCAAACTCCTCACCCCACGTGAATTCTCCCCCGCCACAACCTCCCCCTTCGGCGCAACATTCGCCGCCGCCACAGCCGCCAAACGTCGTGTTCCCACGCCCGCCATACCCGCCATGTCCGCCAAACTCGTTCAAGAAATCGGTGGTAAATTATATCCCGACCTTACCCACAATTTCATAATTGCATTAACCAGTCAAGCACGTCGCGCGAGACATAATTCCTACCAGCGTGCATCATTTGATTCGGCACTACGGTCCATTGTCGTGATTGCATTGCATATGCGTCCATTGCGGAGTGCCGAGGCAACGAGAAGGATGAAGGGTGTGGGGGGTAATTTTTATGACTTGTTAAAGGAGAGTGTGGCTGGGTCCAAGAGTAAAAAGCCGTTTGAGCCACGGAAGGGCAAGTTTACTTGTGTGGCTGCTGCGGCGTTGGTGGGGTTGTTGCAGATGGAGGAACGAGTGAAGAGGAATGCTGCACGAGTTGCCTCGGCCAAGGGGAATGGTGATGGTGATAATGATGATGGAACTTCTTGTTCGTTTCCAATGGAGGATTTGATTGTGTCAATCAATTCTCTACTGGATTCACGTGCCAATGCGAATTTATCTCAAACAGCACAACAATACCTCAACAAGGACAATTTAGACCCAGGGTGGGGACAAGTCAAAAAACTATGTTCTACCAATGCTGCATCTGATCTTGGTGGACCCTTCATGAAAGAACGTAAGCGGAAGGGTGCATGCTCCTCTGGACGTGTCTTTGAATTACTTGACTCTGGAAGGGCACTGGCGACTAAGCTACGAGCATTGGCACTATCGGGTCCATTTGAACCGGGCCCATTGCGACAACTCCCCGATGAATCGGTAGATCAAGAATTCGGGAATGTTACAATGAGCATGGATTTTAGAGAAGGTGGAGGTGGTGGACGCAGCCTACATAAAATGTGCGATCAGCTTGATATTCGAGGAGTGCCATACGTCGTTCGTGAACTGAAGATTGCTGATTATATTTTCTTTGTTGGGGAGAAGTTGGCTCCTGTTTTGATCGAGAGGAAGACTGCCGATGATGTTGCAGGTTCTCTTCACGATGGTCGTTGGGAGAGGCAGCAGCGTAGTATGAGGAAAGCGCAGTATGTATTGGGCGGTGGATCGGCACGACGGTGTCAGGTGAGTGATTGTTTCGATCTGGTGCATTGTTTTGTTTACGTCCTTTTCCAAACTCAACTCCTCTCCTTTTACTGATGTACGTCGACCCTATTAGATCTGCTACATAATTGAGGGTGATGCAAGCAAGCGCACAGTCCATGGAGGAAACGTTGGTCGACGAACTTGGTTCCAAAGTGTGGATGACGTAGAGAACGCCATTGCAAAGCTGCCCAGTCTTGGCTTCAGTGTTATGCGGTCAAAGAGCACACTAGACACGATCGGTATTTTGGCCAAAGTCGCTCAGGATGTGTCATGGAAGGTAAACAATGGGAACACTGATGTTTTGTATTCATACGAGCAATTCCTCAGCCGTGTGAAGAAAGTAGGAGAAGATAAAGGCGATCCCCCGACTGACAGAGAACATCAAAATCCAGCTCCTCCTGTGGTGGTTAATACAAACTATATGACAAACGCCTCAAATGCTGCTACAGCTGCCGCTGCTGCTTCGAATGTTAGAGATGACGATGCTACGTTTAGCCCGCAACGACCAGCCTCTCCTGGCGGGCATAGTTCCGACGATGATACACAACAACAAAATATTAACGCAGAACAAGTCGCTGAGCTGAAGAAGCTCTCCATGGCACGCCTAAAAGAAATGCTGAAAGAACGTTATGAAAAGACAGGCGGAAAAAAGGAAGAGTTGATATCCCGTCTGCTCAAGCCTCGCAAACCCGAGATCCTCATTTTACGTGCTAGGAGGAAGGAGTATGTTCCAAAGGTACCATCTTCAAATGCTGCACTTATGATAGCGCTACTACTGAATCACACACCTGGCACCCAGGGTCTTACGAAAGAGCGGCTCATGGTTCTCGCCGAAGAAACTGGTGTTAGCAAGGAGTCAATGAGTGGAGATGGTAGCAGTTTCTATGATGGATGGTCTGGTATGAAACAATTACAAGAGGGTGATCCAGCCCTTGTAAGAAGAGAGAAGGGACATCGATACAGTCTGACAACGCAGCCACCAGAGTCGGCAGGTGTTGCCGTTGCAAATGCGTTGCATATTGTTGCCCATAGGGAAGATTTGTGTACATGTGGCAATCCCCCCAATGGAGTTTAATAGAGACATACATATACGGTCTGATAATAATTTACCTAGATAGCTCTAATGACAAATAAGGTTACAGTAACAGCGAGCTAAGCATCATACGAAATGCACGAAGTCGAAGTCCAATCGTCTCAGTCTCAAGCTAATGATGAAATTTTTTCATGGGGATATGTTGCATGTGCATGTCAACTTTTGGTCTTAGTGCTGGTGCCACTCTCCCTCTTCCAGCAGCATCAAGCACCACCACCAGATAGATAGATAGCTCTCTAGAGAGATAGAGATAGATAGATTACATATTGTTATTGGTCAGTTACCCATAGATAGATAGATATAGATAAATAGAAGATATCATGATCATATTTCGTGGGCAAGATCAAGATGTGTTTGTGTTGGTCGTCATCCTACCACTGTAGTGGATTTCGGCGATGCACCCTTGATTCTTAATTCTTAGACACCTTTTGTATGCAGACTGAGCGACGCTTGCAGCTTGTGCTGTCTCTTTTAGCCTCATTCAGAGCAATGGGGATCAAAATGGGGAGAGAGGCTACGCTGCACACGCGTATTTCACACACACCACTGCACACACCACTCAAATTGTAAGTGGTGACGTGGCAATTAACCAGCGTGTGCGACATGTGATACTGTACTTCCCGACTTTCACGGCGAGGTGCTCCGAAATCCATCTCGCTGGTCGCCGGCAACTGCCAACTGCCAACCATCACCATATCATATCACTTAGGAAATTAGGTAAATGTTGCATTATCGCTACCTAGACATCATTGAACCAACAATTGGAGTCTTCATACGCCGAGGGCAGAACCAAACAGCGTCGCAGTCGGAACCACGGGAGAGGGTTGTCTCTCCTACCACAGCTCGTTTAAAAGCCCGGGATATATTGACGTGTATGTCAATAAGCCTGTATACAGGCCAGATATACAAATACAAGTATTTGCACGAGAGTATAAGCATATACCCATCTCTATCCGTGGTTGTTTTGACCGCGTCTAAGTGCTGCCTGAGCCCGCTGGCGACGTATCAAGAAGGCTTCACGTGCCGCTTTTACTGAAAGCAGCCAATAAGCCTGATGTTCACCAGAAGTTGTTTCGAGATCATCGAGATTGATTTCCATCAAATATTTATCCTCCTCTCCTAGCCCTTCTAAGCCCATCTCTTGCTGCTCCTCTATAGCTATTTGTAGCT
Source organism: Skeletonema tropicum (assembly GCA_037178625.1). NCBI lineage: Eukaryota > Bacillariophyta > Thalassiosirophyceae > Thalassiosirales > Thalassiosiraceae > Skeletonema > Skeletonema tropicum. The sequence continues at coordinate 113,116 of JAWZXG010000030.1, forward strand.
CCTCCTTCCTCTCTAACGCAAGCATACCCGAAATTTTATCATGAATCAAGAAATTCCTCACCAGCCACTGTCCATGGGTCATCTCCATCAGCTTGATTGAGAAGCTCTGTGCCCATTTTGCGCCCGAAAGATAGCTGCCCTCCAGACGACGATGTGTCTCTTGAATCGCACAGAACTCCTTGGATATCATTCCTTCCATAAACCGCCGCCATCCAATCTTATCTTGTGAACGTGCCAACTTCCGCAGTATCGGGTCATGATCGCTAGCAATGCAGTCCATAAAGCTTTTGCCATTCCGAGCCCTCACGAAACTCATGATATACTTTTCCAGCACTTCACATGTCCCCACCGACTGTAACCAGGACTGTAAATTATCCGCTGACATCTGAAAACATTTTACCCTATCCTCTTCTTCACACATTAAGACGTGAGCGCATGACTCCTGTGCATCCAGACAAGAAGGACACAAAGGAGAGTGATTAGGATCACATCTGTGTAACCGCAAGTTGGTGCCGGCTATGTCGTGAACTTGCTTGCATGCCCATAGTTGGAAAAGCCGCGGGACCTCGTGTAAAGCCTTGTTCACGTTGACCCAATCTACTTGGACGAACGCGGATGGAAGCAGGATCTGTCTCTTAGCGAAGATCTCCCTGGCCAACGCTAGGTGGCCATGAAAGCGGACTCTTTCACCAGTATCTGAAGTCATCTTCTCCTTACCCTTATCCACATAGACGCAGATTGGCTCAAGTGGCAAAGGTTGCGCCGCCATTCCTGCGTTCGGATCAACGTCGTAAATCGCTAGTTTTGCGCCAGAGTCACACTGTTCATTCAACTGTTCAGGCCTAGACAGCTCCTCCCATACCAAATGATCGAGTTTATGGGCCGAGACATGAGAAAATACTGTGCTGAAGGTTAGAGACCTGCAATGGATCATGATATTTTTGAGTATATCTGAATGCCGGCAACTCGACGGGATACGATGCGGAGGCAGGTTTTCCACATTATTGAGTGCCCCCAAGCAGTCAGAATAGATCTGGGCAGAACCAGACAGCGATGGTTTCAGTTTGTTCACAGCTAATAGGATGAGATGAATAGCGAGTAATCCCAAAAGCTCCCCACGATATGCACAAGCGGCGAGTGTCTTCTCAGAGAATTTACCAACGAGTCGGCCTCTCCCCTTGGAACACTCCATAATGAATGCAGCTGAGCAGATATCTGGGTACATCTCCTTGATAAAGGATCCGTCCGCCACACATATTAGTGAACCATCTATAATAGCCGCCACGAGGAACTCATAGCTCCCCGTCAGTTCAAGATCTTCCCACATCCACATGCTACCCCACTGGTCGAGGACTTCCCACAAAGTGCTAGGGGGTAGAGACTGACCTGGGATTGGTGCATGACTTACCAGACGATATACCGCAGTATCTACCTCTTCTATCGTACACGCAACATTGTACTGAACCTGGGCATGATCACCATTATGTACCACATGCTACGCAGCCGCCTGCAGCCGCTATATACCTTTTTCACCCGCCCTCCCCCCCAACAGTCTTACAGCAATCACGTCTTCGATGATGTCCGTCTATCTATCGTCCAAAGTTCACGCACGCAAAGAATCCGGGGGAATAGGTATGTAAAAAAAACTGATACACTTTTTCTTCATTTTCCACATCAACTCACACACTATAATGATGTTATAAATTGCTCTTTCTCTCCATACTTTCATTTCTTCTAATAGCTATTATGGGTAACCTTGTGGAAAGCTATAACTACATCCATGTTTGGTTGCTCTTCATTCTACGATGATGGTGTGCATCGACATCACAGCAATGGACGAAAGACTTTCCTACGAATATACTCCATAGTACTCCATCGTTTGATTCGAAAAACGAATGACAGATCGACGTCGAATGATCTGTATGATTTGAAAGTGATGATACCATATTTTTCAACTTAGATTAGGACGTTAATTACTTGAACGAGAGCGGCGATTGTTGAAGAAATTCAGCACAGAGTATGAAATCTTCGATCTAGCTTGGAGGAGTTGCTGCATCAGCAGTGGAAACCTTTGACAAGTGCCAACGCCATTGCAAGAGTGGGCCGCTCTCAACTTGCGCTGAAGCAACGATCGGTAATCATAATTCAGCGGAATTGGTGCTCTGTCTTCTGCCGCATTCGTTTGCAGAGGGATCACATCGCATCTGCTGAAAGAGCATCTGCTGAAAGAGATCACGCAGCCAAATCCAATCAGATTTGGCGTCGGTACATTGTGCTTCAGCGCAAGAAACGTAAACAGGAGGCGGCCGCTCGTTCCAATCCACTTCGTGACAGGGGATTACCACTTCCACCACGGAGTAGGAGTACACTTCGTCGGCATAAACGTAGTGAGAAGGGGCGGCACAAGCAGTTGTTGAAAAATGAGTAGGGGCTTTTGGCAACTATTCAGGAAGTTCAGCAGTCGGTGCATTCACTTCAGGAAGCTAATAAGGAACTTCAGCAGTCGGTGCAATCTCATCAGGAATCAAACAATTCTTTGCAGGAGAATTTGAAGTCTCTTCTTCGGCAACCGAGAGATAAGGATGATAAGCTGTCTTGCAGCAAATCATCTCAATCGAGCAACAACGGAATCATTAAAAAGTCAGTTCTTCATGACCCCAGTGAATTGAACGCAGAGGAAACGTAATTGGGACAACTCTCCACGAATCTAGTGTTGGTGGATTGAGTAGCAGAGAAAACGTATTGGAATATTCTCATCGGCACGGTGGTGAAAATCTTCACCATCATGATGCCACCCCCCACAAAAAGTCATAGGCATAAGGGCCGTTCTTTCAAGTGAATCGAGTGGCAGAGAAAATGCGTTGGACGACTCTTTGCAACGAAGCAGTGGGCTTGTCCGCAGCAAAGAAGCACCAATTTCTTCTTCCAGGGGTAAATCCAGTCGTCGTAGTAGAAGACGACGCCGCCGTCGCCGTTCCAAGCGATGGAAACGGATTGATCGTACTCTTAGAAATAAGGGTGCAATGTTAGCAATCAGTGACATCCCTACCCCGAACCACCCAGTGAGTCAACCTGATTTGCTAACCATGTCTACCTTTTGCGACAAGATGAAACGACAACATAAACTGGCATCTGTTGAGGATCTTAACGTCCTTCTCAGGAGCATGTGTCATCTTGTCATCAAATCGATTGACTCTCAAACCATCCATCCATAAGCTATTGACTGCTTAGCTCTATTGTTCATCAACCTGTTTCATCTAGAAATCCCAGATCAATCTCCGTAGACGAAGCACATTCAACTTCGTCTTCTGCCTCCATTTCAAATTCAAGCCCATCCATATCGTCAGAAATGAATTCACCACCTGTCGTGACATCAAAAATCACGACATCTGAACTTGTAACACCCAAACCAATCATCCTGAATGAACTACAACCATCTTCTTCTACTTCTATAGTTGACAACCCGCTGTCGTCGACTACAACAACTGTCGAACCACCATCTTCGGCATTCACCATTACTGAAGAAGAACCGTCAATCTGCCATGAGAAGCCGATGTCCTACCTATCTGCTCTTCTTGGCACTGCGATAAATACTGGATAGTGGATTATTATTTATGGTAATGTACTTCGTTGGATGCTTAGGCATTCTATTGTGGGGGGGGGGTATGCAACATCACCCAGTGTTGACCGTAATCAACATCATCCGGTGTTGACCAACCAGCTATGCCTCTGAAATAATCTGAAATAGTTTTCCTCTCGGAGTACCATAGACCCTTTCTATTCAGTTGATCGTATATTTTTGGTATCGGAGCAAACAACCTTGAACCTATTTGGATTTTGCAATCTACGAAATGTATATCTTCAGTACATCTCTCTCTCTGTTTCACTTTCACACTGACCTACGATATTCATTATGAAAGCGTGGGGGTGGCAGAATATCTGTACTATTACGTAGATAGCTCACCTAAATCATAGGCTCACTTCTCAACTTCTCTTTATCTTCTCTATCTCCATCACCTATACCATTGTGGAGACTGAGATTCTATTTGGGCTCAGACATCTTCACGTGAAACAAAAAAATGAAAGAGGCTTCGTTCAAAATTCTTAAGTTTCATGTGCGAAAAGGAGAGTTTGTGTCTTGGTCCTTGGGGTAAAGAAAGGGGTCTTGCCCCACGACAAATTCTGCCCTTGTTTTGCCCTCCAAAAACAAAAGCTAAGTAGTGCCACGTCATGTGTGACGTGGCACTTACAATTCGAGTGGTGTGTGCAGTGGTGTGTGTGAAATACGCGTGTGCAGCGTAGCCTCTCTCCAAAATGGGGGGACAAAAACAGTTTGCTAATAGTAATAGTGCTAGCATGTGCAAGCAAACTACAAATTGCGTGATGATTTTGTCAGCCCTAGCCGAAGGTAGGAGACAAAAGCTTAACTTAACAACGGTAGCTATTCCTATTCCTAAGTCTCACTTTCATCAATGATCAATGATATTTATCACGTCTATATCCCAACCATTTTGAAAACGGCACTTTTGTGCCGTTTTGCCAATGGGCTCAGCACCGCAAGGGCATGAAAACGGCACAAAAGTGCCGTTTTGCTACTCCGACTTGTTAGTGTCAAAGCTAGCGAGTAAAGTACAGCTCCTTTTGTGTTTTCCATTACAAACCTGTAGCCCTTCTATATACGCAAGAAAGTAACCTTAAGGCCACACAATGGCTCATGCTTTGTTCTAACAATTGCACGAGGCCTTCGTCGGAGTAGCAAAACGGCACAAAAGTGCCGTTTTGCCTCACACGTAGAAACATACACCAGAGCTCTACGGAAAACGGCACAAAAGTGCCGTTTTCAAAAAATGGTTGGGATATAGTACTGTCATACTATTAGATTAGAATTAGAGGCCCGCATTCTTCTTCGGGACCAGCCCGAGTCCCTCTTGACACTCTTGTCTCTCCAATACCTTCTGCAGTCATCCGAGGAAGTTAGCGAGCAAGAAGTCTTTCAGGCAATACTTCTTACTCCTCTACGTAGTATTTTTCTGACATTCAAAGTGAGACACCCCTCTTTCTCTATTAAAGGATTTTTAATGGTATTGTACATATTCTACGACACTTATCTATTTGATTGATATTATTTTCACAGATGTGAAAATTTTCTAGGGGTTAATAATTTTTACTTCCGGAAAAGATAAGAACGGATAACGGGATAACCTTAAAATACTTAACGCGGTGAATGAGCATGGGAACAGCGTGGAAAGTTGATGATTCACAATTCACAAAGAACAAGGAAACAACATTCACAATTATTTGGGCCGATGTATGTAAGTAAGTAGGAGTATGTATTTATGAACCCTTGAAGTTATCTACGTTAGTTGGCAAAAGCATTCATCAACACTATTGATATGACTTTTGCATTTACCGCGAATGTGCGTCACGTGAGCTTATGTACCATAGGTACCTTTACTTTGAGAAATTAATATACAATCGATTGGTACACTACTCGGCTAGAGTGTTCATAATCCGCATGTGGCGACTTATTGGTCACTAAATGAAAATTCGTCATAATATGAGCGAGCGTCAGAGGACCTATGAGTGCCAATCAATCCATGTCAACACCGATGTCATGGAGTTTCACCCTTTCAGATCCTTCATATAATTATCCTACGCGAGTGCTGGTGGTAATTCGTGCGAAATTACTCGTATTCACTCCAATTAATGTGCTTCTGATCACTACCACCTCAGCTATCAAGATGTTGCAAGGACTTAGTTCATCTCATTTAATTGATATCAAGGCTCAAACGACAACATTATTTGGTTCTCAAATCCTTCAAATTATTATAAATGGAAGGGAGGCGCTGGTCATGCATATTTGATATGACATTTGACAACAATATATTATCATATCACGTAGGAGGGTAATTACAGTACGGGTGACTAGGTTGATAGCATGTCTATGTTGTTATGTTCGAAGTATTTGGGGCGTCAGCACATTGACGACTCATTATATATCAGAGAGCAGTGTATACTATCAAAATAGTTACTATGAAGATTGCCATAATGATGAAAAAATTCGACTGATTGTGCATGTTGTTTGGACTTATTCTTCTATTGAGCACCATAGACTTCAATAATAATGATCTGACATTCTTAGTGTAGTGATCAAAGACACTAAACTATTGATCTCCTCCCTCTTGTAACATATATAAACATGAGTGTTTGCCCAATAAGTCGTCTCATCCATTTTATTGCGTCATTAACCACCCAACAGAAGTTGTGGATAACATATTCACCTTTTCTCCAAAATAGAAAGATAGCAAGGATAGCTTCGAAACGGCAGTACATCGAAGCCCACCCCGGCGGCAAATCCAGGTGAATAATAGTGATGATCATTGGTTATGGTATTATCAGCAACAGAGCGTCGAAAAAGCCTTCAAATATAACGACGACATTGCCGGAAGCGTGGTACATGTAATGGTAAAATTATGCCAGTAATGTAACGACGGATACGTCCGTAGACTCAGAATATCTCAAACCGCCGACTGCACCATCAGATTCAGCGTTGAAAATTGGTCCAGGAATTATGTTGTGGAGTTGATTGGATGCTATTACTACATGATTTGGTGTGGGTATTGCCGGCGTCATGTCGATCTGATGTGTTGTGTCAAAAATTGAAAAAAAAAATCTAAAAAAAGTTGGAGCTCGATCCGTCGATTCCTTTCTCGCTCAACGGATGGGGTGGCACGCTTTTGTGGTCGGCATAATAAGTGATAAAAGTGTTGCGGTAGCTCTTTTCTCTCTGACCTATTGATGACGATGTGTAAAAGCCAAGTTGGAGATTCTCACAGAGGATAGCGAGACAGAACAGAGGAGGAAGAAGGAATCGTTCTGAACCTGCCAGCTGGCCACTCTATTTAAAAGAAGGTGAAGCGCATGTTCCTTCTTGCATGCGATGCTCGGCCAGATCAGAACAAAGCTAAACCGTTGTCATACTTAAAGTAAGACTCAGTGAACATGAACATGAGCGAGATCGATGATAGCAGTATGCAAGCAAATGCAGCATCGCTGTTGTCATATGGATTACGAACATGCTGTGCATCTAAGTGGATCTCAGAGGAAGCTCTACGCAAAATCATTGAGCTTCATGGATTGACACCAAATTCGAACAATAATCATTATCATGTGAGCGATTATCATTTCTTTCGGATGGCGTGCTGTAATAAAAGATCTACAGTGGGAGTAATTCAATGCCTTCTCGAATATTTCCCTGCCGCTGCCAGCACTGTTGATGATGACGGGTTACTTCCACTCCATCACGCATGCCGCTACGGACCGAACGTCGTGTCACTTGGTGTAATTCAACTGCTCATCGATGCAGCCCCCGATTCTGTTCGTTGTGTTAGCAACGACGGTCACTTGCCTCTTCATTCTTTATGCAGTAACAGGATGATAGATGAAACAACAGCTGCAGAAATTCTGAAGCTACTTCTCGAGAGGCACCAAGAATCAATCCGACATAAGAATGCTGCGAAGAATGAAGGCCTTCTTCCAATTCACGTCGCTGCCATGATATCGAAATCACCCGAGTTCTGCCGTGCGTTAATCGACGCGTATCCAGGATCTGAGCGAATGGCTGATCAAATGGGTATGCTGCCTCTTCATTACGCATGTATGAATAATACTATTTCCATGGTGGAATATTTGTACCAACTCTACCCAGATGCAATCGTACATGCAACATCACATGGATTGTACCCAATTCACGTCGCAATCGTCAATTTAAATGACAGGGACAATCCGAGAAATGTTATAGACATTGTGAAATTCCTCCTGAATTGCGATCCCAAGGTGAAATTGCAGAAGTTTAAAGGATTATGGCCTCTGCTTTGTGTTGTTTGTCTTACGGACTACGACTATGCAAAAATAGGGACCGCTCTTGAAATCATCAAGGCAATTTATGATGAACACCCTCAAGCCATCGAAAGTGATGAAATGGTAAGCCTAATTGCGTCCAATTTCGAGGAGAGTCATCCACAAGTACGAGAATTCATCTTTAGTCAGCTAGTCTATTCTCGTCATGCCAAAGATCACCTTCTCATGACGACGCCTGATCACAATGGGCAACTCCCACTGCACACAGCGCTTCAAAATAATGTCAGGCTTGGCTCAATCAAGCTGCTGGTTGTAGGACATCCTCCTGCTGTGCAATCTCCAGATAATTGTGGTGCATTGCCCTTGCACATTGCCTGTGCGTATCACGAATCTGCCAGCGTTGTGCAGTACTTGGTTGAGCTTGATGCAAGTACTCTCGAAGGTGTGGATGAAGACGATAATACCGCTCTCCATTACGCGTGTCGTGGTGCAAAGTACGAGACGATGAAGCTGTTGCTCGGAAAGTATGACGCAGTGTCTGTATCGAAACGAAATGCTCAGGAGAAGCTTCCAATGGATCTTTTATGGGAAAGTAGTGAGGTCATCGATAGAGACAGTTTCGAGTATACAGGGAGTATCTTTCAGCTTTTGAAGGCTTACCCCGAGGCTGTGATGAATTGGATGTGAACAAGAAATAGCTAAGTTGGGATCTTATTAGCCCGTGTCCCTTGCCTTACTGCTCCGACAGCTGGAGGTTGGGCCGTGTAGGATAGTGAATGATATCAATATTGGGTTGAGAGAACAACTTGTAAACGAAAGATATATAAACGAAAGATATATGTAAGAGTAAATTAAATATGGATACAAGCTCCTAACCAATCTCCAGCCTGATCTACGAATAATTGTGTTGCAACTTTTCCTAATTCCCCCCCTCCTCAACCTCAACGGAATGATGCACGGTGCACAGATATTTTATGCCACCCATACTTTTGCTTTTGTTGATCTAACAGGTCCATGGAAAGCCGTATACTACGTAATATATGAAGAGGATCGTCATCGCCGAGATTAGCTGAACGATGTGATGCCTTTCATCCACTTCTATGTAAGTCTCCTTTTCATGAGTTCCACGTGGTTTTATTGAGACAAGTTAGATTTGTCCTGGGTTGACACGTCTTGCTGAGAGATTTGTCAAGAGCTTGCCAGGAGTTTCAAGTCGTGTTTTACAAAATCTAGCGTTGAGGTGCGTTGAGGATGGCCTGTTCCGTCAAAAACTTGCCGCCGACGCCACGGATCGGCCATCTGACACGGTGCGCCGCCAAGCAGCATGTCACTCGTGCGGGAGAGCGGGAAAGGGGGCTACATCCCCATTTTTATGCAGGATCCCTCACAAGATAAGCAGTGCCGTACCTGATGTAAAGTAGTCCCGTTAAAAAATCCAACGCACGCATCGCCAAAAATTTTGATGTGCCTCCCGGCATAACCGTTACGCCGGTTACGCCGGTTCATGCCGCCCGGCATATGCTTTACGCCGGGTCGGGCCGACCGGCACATCGATGTGCCGGGCGGCGTAATTTGTAACACCTTCCTTCCTGTTTCCTGTCAACACACACCCACGCCCTACAATAACTAAAAACTAAATTATCATGAAGATTACTTGTGGATTGATCTCTTGCGTATGCGGTGAAATCAAACAGAAAATTGCTTTCTTTTCCATTGATGATTGATTGAGTGCCATTGTCGTTGTGCTGTCGTCGATGAAATGAGAGCGCTTCGTAGGAAGTGTTCAACAATGAAAGTGTTGGCTGCAGACACGTGTAACTCGATATGCCGGGTGGCATATCAATATGCCACCCGGCATATCGAGTTACACTGTCCGCTTTATTTCACAGTGTCTGCAGCCAACACTTTCATTGTTGAACACTTCCTACGAAGCGCTCTCATTTCATCGACAACAGCTCAACGACAATGGCACTCAAATCAATGGAAAAAGAAAGCATTTTTCTGTTTGATTTCACCGCATACACAAGAGATCAATCCACATGTAATCTTCGTGATAATTTAGTTTTTAGTTTATTGTAGGGCGTGGGCGTGTGTTGACAGGATGCAGGAAGGAAGATGTTACAACATCATACCATAGTCTGTTACGCCGCCCGGCGTAAAGCATATGCCGGGCGGCATGAACCGGCGTAACCGGCGTAACGGTTATGCCGGGCGGCACATCAAAATTTTTGGCGATGCGTGCGTTGGATTTTTTAACGGGACTACTTTACATAAGGTACGGCACTGCTTTTCTTGTAAAGGATCCTGCATGAAAATGGGGATGTAGCCCCCTTTCCCGCTCTCCCGCAGAAGCAAATTGGATGGCAAAGTAGTAGTGGCGATTTTGAATCTTCTTCTCGAAAAGTACCCGGAATCTATCCGACAAGCGAATAACGGAGGCACTCTTCCAATTCACTTTGCTGCTATAAGGTCAAAGTCACCCGAATTTTTGAGTGTGTAAATCAAAGCATATCCAGGGTCGGAGCGAATGGCTGGTCCCATGGATATGCTGCCTCTTCACTGCGCTTGCACGTACAACTCTGTCACTTCAGTAGAATATTTGTACAATCTTTACCCAGATGCAATCAATCATACAACTTCAGCAGGAGTGTATCCTATTCACATTGCAACTGGTGCGTTACGTGTAGATGTTGCGAAGTTTCTGCTGGGTTGTGATCCTAATGTAAAATTTCAGGAATTACAGGAAATGTCTCTGCTTGTCTGGGCTTGTCTTCAAAAGCACAGTGATACAAAGATAGGGGCAGCTCTTGAAATCATTGAGTTGATTCTTGATGCACATCCTGAATTCATTCGTGTGGAAAATGATGAGGGCGATTTCCCTCTTCATTTCTTATGCAGAAGCAAATTGGATGGAAAAGTGGTAGTGGCTATTTTGAAGCTTCTTCTAGAAAAGTATCCGGAATCAATTCAACATGCAAATCATGAAGGCTGTCTTCCAATTCACCTTGCAGTCACAGTGTCACAGTCACCGGAATTTTGTCGTTTGTTAGTAGAAGCATATCAAGGATCTGAGAGGGTGGCTAATCACATGGGTATGCTCCCAATTCACCTAGCATGTTTGGGGAATAATGTCGCCACGATAGATTATTTGTACACACTCTACCCAGATGCAGTCGACCGTGCAACAACGCAAGGTTTGTATTTGTATCCTATTCACATTGCAATCATGAAGGCGATACAAATAGAAGTATCCGACCAACAAGCTTCTGTTGATATTGTGAAATTCCTCCTCGGTTGTGATCCCAGGGTCAAGTATCAGAAGTTTGACGGAAATATCTCTCTGCTTGCCTTGGTTTGTAATCAGGACTACAATGATACAAAAATTGGAACCGCTCTGGAAATGATCAAGGCACTTTATGATGCACACCCTGAAGAGATCGAAGACTCTGAAATTGTGACGAATGTTCACAACTTTCATCCGGGATTACGAGCATTCATCAATAACGAGCTGGTCTATTCTCATCTATCCAAAGATAGGTATCTCTTGACAACACCCGGTGACAATGGGCAACTCCCACTGCACACAGCGCTTCGAAACAATGTCAGGCTTGGCTCGATCAAGCTGCTGGTAGGAGGATATCCTACTGCTGTGCAATCTCCCGATAATAGCGGCGCATTACCCTTGCACATTGCCTGTATGCATCACGAATCTGCTAGCGGTGTGCAGTATTTGATTGAACTTGATGAAATTACCCTCGAAGCCATGGATGAAGACAATAATACTGCTCTCCATTACGCGTGTCTTGGTGCAAAGTATGAGACGATAGCGCTGCTGCTAGAAAAGTATGACGCCGTATCTGTATCGAAACGAAATGATTGGGAGGAGCTTCCAATTGATCTTTTGTGGGAAAGCATTGAGGTCGTCGATAGAGAAAGTGTCGAGTATACTGGGAGTATCTTTCAGCTTGTGAAGGCTTATCCTGAGATCGTGATGAGTTGGATGTAAATATGAAGCAGCAGGCCAAGTCGGAAGATTGCCCGCCTTACAGTCTCGGAACGGAAATGAGAGGAAGAGGAAGTGTGTTATTGAATTTCCGACCATACTCATGCTGCATGCAAACTAGCTGGCACTAAAATTAACTATGCCATCATCACATACGCAACCAAAGCCAACTACCACTACGGTGGCTCATACAAAAGCCCTGACCCATCCACCTACTATTTACAACAACTATTCGGGAGAGAAATCTGCTTCGGAAACGATTCAGCCCGACTCAAGGCCTCTCCATCCACTTGCAATGAACACATCGGCCCATCCACCGCACAGTCCACAACTTCCCCTTCCAATCATTTCCACCAAACATCCACCACTTTCCTCAACGATAGCCCTACCCCCTACCGCGTAACTCACGTGCGTAGCAAATAAATCTAAAAACGTGTATCTAAATCCACGAACAAAAATTGGCGTGCGGCGGCTTCTCCCGGCTTTCGTGCTCTGATCCCTACCCATGTACAGCCCACGTACAGAAACGTTACATACATGACGCGACCACGCCACGCTACATAGCCGTAATGCAATTTTTACTCCCATTTGGGAGCAAAAACCGATTTTGCCTCCCACCGCTCCTCCACCTCAAATTTTTTTGCTCCCATTACTGTGTCCACGCATCAAATTTATTTTTGCCAAATTTGACCTCGCTTGGCCAAATTTTATCAAGTAAAATTTGGCCAAAATTTGCCCTTACAAATTTGACTTCTTTGTCCACGCACTGGTAAATTTTAAATTTTGCTTTTGCTGTGGTTTTCTTTCTGAGGGGCATCGCCAGCCACGCGGGGCAGGCTGGTCATTTTTGAGAGAGGAAGCCCTCTTGCCCCCATTCTGTCTTCAGAAGGTCAAATTTGGAGGTCAAAAATGAAATTTCAAATTTGACCTCGGAGGGCAAAATTTGCCATCAGAGGTCAAATTTCAAATTTCAAATTTGACCAAGCGAGGTCAAATTTGGCAAAAATATGAAAAATTTGGAGGTCAAATTTGATGCGTGGACACAGTATTTGGGAGCAAAAATCGTCTCGGCGGAGTGTAGCCATTACTACACCAATACTACGCCGATCCCCTCCGTTCAAAGACCAATATTATTCCATTTGGTTAGTTTAGAGTGCATCTGCAACTTGGGTTGGCCACATTCCATCCACTCGCCGAGATTGTAGGGGTGTCAAATCAGATGCATCGGTGTCGGTGGGCGGCTGACGAGGCGATTTTGAATAAAAAAATCACACATCTCACAAAAACATCCCCACCATGATGCATCACATGGCATTATTGGCCATGAAATAAATAATAGCAACAACTCCAACATGCAGCCTGCCCCAAAATTTTGTGCTGGATCCATTTTTGAGGTCGGCGGGGCCTGAATATCAACGGATACAGCAGTATAACGACGTTAACACAATACAAGTATATTCGGCACATTCGACATCACCAGAACCGGCCTCATATATTCACACCGACGCAAATACGATGCCATGAAGCAATAATAACTGTTACTATATACCCATGCCGAAGTAATGGTGACTTGGTGGCCGCTGCATTGCCCATTGAATTGAGAACATCACGCATTCGCTGCGCAGCGGCATGTGTATGGAGAGCATGCCGATCACCCACTTGGCCGCTGTGTGTGGAGCAACAATCAATGCATTGAAGTAAAAAAACATCAACCCTCGTCCCAACCACATAATAAGTGGCAAATGGTGTGATATTCCTGGCAGATAATGACACATACCTCCCCCAAACACTATGTCAGAGAAGTAAGTTCATAACAATAACCAGAGGGCACATAATCAATAAAACAGAGAGCAATTAATCATTTCAAGTAGCCAAAGATGCCCCAAAACCGTTATGTATGTGTATTGAGTGAAATGGAAGCGTATTATGAAGTGTATCACTCCTGACATGGCCAAAGTAGAGTATAATTAAGTGTAATATGATGATTTTATGCACCTAATGGTGAGTATTATTTCTCTTTATAGACAACGATTCATAGCAAGCCCTACCGGAATTAAACAGCCAATGATATTAGCTTTGGGATAATAATCGCACCATAGGTGTATCCGTTTCGTGTGTGGCGTTAGGGGTGTAGGAGCAGAGGTCATCATGGAGAACATCCTGTTGAGACAAGAATTGGAGGCGAGGAGGGGAAAGAGGCGAGAGTAACAGAGGTCCCGTAGAAATTGCACGTAGGAATTGGTTCAATTTTTTTGCTCCCATTTGGGAGTAAAAAATCAGCCAATTTTGTTGAAGTCAAAAACACGTCGATCATGATCATGCCATGCCCTACCAAAGGCACTTATGGCACTGTAGTGGCCAAATATGAACTCAAACATTTTAGGCGATGGTATTAGCCAAATTTTATTGTGCCGGCACTAGCTGTAAGTCCACTGGAACCCTCCATACTAATGTGCTGGAAAGTGCCATTTTTGCTCCCATTTTCGCTCCCATTTTGGGCTGCATTACGGATAGCGCTAGAGCTCGTCAGATTTCCGCAATGACTCTAAAGCTTTGTCGAAGCTTGGATAAAAATAATAATAACTTAAAAAATTACTCAATCCACTTCCATCGCATGATGTATTATTCTTATTCTGTATTCTGGTTACTAAAGCGATGGTTACTTTGAATTGAAGGACAGAGAGACTTATTTCATTAGGAAGATTCATCCATATCTAATATTATTTATTCTCTACCAACGATGAGTGATGACAGCTGGCAATCAACTTCGCTGGCGGTTGAACTGTTTGAATGTTGCGCATCTGACGGCCTTTCAGAGGAATGCATACGCGGTATAATTGAGCGTCACGAATTGACACCCCATCATAATAATACAGTGAGCAGCTATCGATTCTTTCGGTTGGCGTGCTGCAATGAAAAAAACACCGAGGGAGTAATTCAAATCCTTCTTGAATATTTTCCCGACGCTGTCAATTATGCTGATGATGATGGGCTACTACCACTCCACTATGCATGTAATAACGATGACATGTCCCTCGGTGCAATTCAACTGCTCATCGATGCAGCCCCCGATTCTGTTCATCGTAAAGTTGATGGCGGTAATACGCTTCTTCATATCTTGTGCGCTAACTCAGCATTGGAAGAAAGAAAAGTATTCAAAATGTTGAAGCCACTTCTCGAGAAGTGCCCTGAATCGGTTCGACATCAGAATAATGAAGGCCAACTTCCAATTCACGTCGCTGCCATGACATCGAAATCAACTAAAAATTTGAGTGTGTTAATCGAAGCGTATCCAGGATCCGAGCGAATGACTGACCACATGGGTATGCTTCCAATCCATTATGCATGCATCTTTGGTCGTGTCGCCACTGTAGAATATTTATATAAACTTTACCCGGATGCAATCGTACATGCAACAGAAGAAGGAATGTATCTTATTCACATCGCCATTGGGGCGCTGCGTGCAGATGTCGTGAAGTTTCTGCTGGGTTGCAATCCCAATGTAAAATTTCAGAAGCACGGGGGACGGTCTCTGCTTATCTCGGCTTGTCTTGTGGAGTACGATTCAAAAATTGGGGATGCTGTTGAAATGATCGAGGTAATTTATGATGCTCATCCTGAATTCATTCGTGAGGAAGATAGTGAAGGCGAGCTGCCTCTTCATTGTTTGTGTTTGAACAAAGAATTCGATGGAGATGAAGCATGTGAATTTTTGAAGCTATTCCTAGAGAGATATCCTGAATCCATTCATCACGCCAACAATAGAGGCCATCTCCCTATTCACCTCGCTTCACAAGTGTCAAAGTCACCGGAGTTTTGCCGTGTGTTAATCGAAGCGTATCCAGGATCTGAGCGAATTGCTGATCGCATGAATACGTTTCCAATCCACTTAGCGTGCACGGGTGCTTCTGTCACCACAGTAGAATACTTGTACAATCTTTATCCAGATGCTATCGACCATAGAACAGCAATAGGACTTTATCCAATTCACGGCGCAATTGCCACATGGATGACAAAAAGAAATATAGCTGATCAGGAAGCTGCTGTTGATATTGTGAAATTCCTGCTAGGTTGCGATCCCAGGGTGAAGTTGCAGAAGGTTAGTAATGGAAAATTGTCTCTGCTTGCCTGGGTTTTTTATCTCAACTTCAATGACGACAATATAGGGTCAGCTCTGGAAATCATCAAGGCAATTTATGACGTACACCCTGAAGAAATCGAATCGAGTGAAATGTCGGGCCTTATTCTCAGATGTCATTCACGAGTACTAGCATTCATCTCTAGTCAACTAGTCTATTCTCGTCAAGCCCGCAACTCCCGTCTAATATCAACACCTGGTGACAATGGGCAACTCCCACTACACGCAGCGCTTCGAAATAATGTCAGGCTTGGCTCGATCAAGCTGCTGGTAAAAGGATATCCTCCCGCTGTACAATCTCCCGATAATAGCGGCGCATTACCCTTGCACATTGCCTGTGCGTATCACGATTCTGCTAGTGTTGTGCAGTACTTGATTGAACTTGATGAAAGTACTCTTGAAGCCATGGATGAAGAGAATAATACTGCTCTCCATTACGCGTGTCGTGGTGCAAAGCTCGAAACAATAGCGCTGCTGTTGAGAAAGTATGATGCCGTATCGGTATCGAAACGAAATGCTCAGAAGAAGCTTCCGATTGATCTTTTGTTGGAAAGCAATGAGGTCGTCGATAGAGAAAGTATTGAATATACGGGGAGTATCCATCAGCTTGTGAAGGCTTATCCTGAGATCGTGATGAGTTGGATGTAAATATGAAGCAGCAGGCCAAGTCGAAAGATTGCCTGCCCTGCACAGTCTTGGAACGGAAGTGAGATGAATAGAAATTTTGGTATGTATGGGTCCGGTTCTCTCCCCAGAGAGGTAGGGAGAAGAACCAGGCTTAAATCACTCTCAGTAATTCCCATATCTTGCTTTTGAACAGCTGCCTGCTCCATCAACCACTATTATTTTTTATCAGTAATTGAGATTTCGCTTCTACAGTACGTTGATAACCAAGCGTGACTAAGTCGAAGAAAACTTTGAAAGACACCCATCTTAATCCTTCGAAAAATCCACCATCAGCCCACCCCAATTATTATTACCAATGCATAAACACCATGAAACAAATACTCTCCCATAGCACACTACTAACCGCCGCATCCCTCGTGGCAATCGCCACAGGTGATGAATATACTCATCAATATAAAAAGGGCGATCGTGTTGATCTGTGGGTGAACAAGGTGCGTCGTCATTTTCGGTACGGCTGGTTTATTTTTTAAAAATTAAAAAAAATGATAAGATATGGAGTGGCGAAGAGAGTTATAGGATATCTTTGCACGGATGAAACTGTTGCCGCCGCTGCAATTACATGCCTAATTATCATTCAATATTTGCTCACCATATGATAATTGTCTATCTTCCAACCCCATCAAATGATATAACGAACGAAACTGCAATAACAAAATAAATTCAACTCAACAATTATTCCAATCCGCATCCACCACAGGTGGGCCCCTACGCCAACCCCCAAGAAGCCTACGAATACTACACCCTCCCCTACTGCGCCCCAGACACCAAACACCACCCCTCCAACGAAAACGGCGCCTTCAACGCCCTCAAGGCCCACTCCATCGGTGAACGTCTTGGCGGGCACGCCCTCCGTCACTCCGGCCACGATTTAATCTTCGCCGACGACAAGGGCGGTGTCCTCGAAACCTGTAAGACAGACGTCCTTACCGATGAACAAACCGCCCTATTCGCACGTGCCGCAGCCGATCAATGGTTCTACCAAATGTACGTCGATGATCTCCCCGTGTGGGGGATGGTGGGTGAAATGTTACCCGATTTGGATGCCGCCAAATCAGAAAAATTTGGGAGTGATCTAAGTCATTTGGAGGAGGCGGTGGCCAAGCATGCGTTGGAGGGGGGGAAGCTGACCCCATATGTGTATACGAAGCGGACTTTGGTGGTGAGTTATAATGATGATCGGATTGTCAAGGTTGATTTGACAAGTGATCCATCGTCATTGAAGGAGGTGAAAAAAGGGATGCAGTTGAAATTTGAATTGGATATTCAGTGGGCCAAGACCAATACACCCTTTCATTCGAGGTTTGATCGATATTTGGATCATGCCTTTTTTAAACATCAGATACATTGGTTTAGTATCTTTAATTCGTTCATGATGGTGTTGTTTTTGATGGGGTTGGTGGCGTTGATTTTGTTGAGAACGTTGAGGAAGGATTATGCCCGATATGCCTTGAATCATGGACCGGGGGGGAGGGATTTGGAAATGGCAGAGCAGCAGCAGCATGATCATCATGGGAGTGATGAGGAGGAAGAGGATGTGGATGAGAATGGAAAGCCATTGTTGGATGAGGCGGGGCGTCCTTCTTCTGGTCCTGGACGGATGGGAGTGGAGGATAGTGGATGGAAACAAGTTCATGGAGATGTATTCCGTGCTCCGAAATTCTTGCCATTGCTTGCCGCTATTTTGGGAACGGGATGGCAACTTGTCACATTGGTTATGGGTGTTGTTCTCTTTGCCGTTGCGGGACCTTTGCATGGAGAAGTACATGAGGAACGTGGGGAAGTGTTGCATGCAATTTTGGTGTTTTACTCGTTGAGTAGTATTGTGGCTGGGTATGCCTCGGGAAGTTATTTCAAGCTTTACTTTGCAACCACTCCGGCGGGAAGGGCCAAGGGGGGTGCAGCTGCTGGTGGAACCACACAGTGGCAATTGACAATGGCGTTGACGGTACTTTTGCTCCCAACCATCCTTGTGAGCGTTCTCTCCGTTCTCAACTTCATCGCCCTTTGCTACCAGACCATCTACTACATTCCCTTTTTGGTATTGCTCAAATTATTCTTCTTGTGGGTGTTCGTGTCGGTCCCACTCTGCATCCTCGGAACATTGTTGGGACGTCACGCCAAGTTGGGTGGTAAGAAGAGTGATCCATTCCCATGCCGTGTGAATGCCATTCCTCGTCCCATCCCAGATGATATTCAATGGTATGGAGTTCCAGCCAATCTCATCCCATTTGCCGGGCTACTTTCATTCGGATCAATTTTCATTGAGCTTTACTACATTTTGACGTCGTTGTGGAATTACAAGTTTTATCACGTGTATGGATTCCTTTTGGGAGTTTACGCCATCCTCTGTTTGGTCGTGTGTATGACAACCGTCATTGTGGTGTACTTTTGTCTCAACTCGGAGAATTATCTGTGGCAGTGGACTGCCTTCTACTCGGGGTCCTCGACAGCATTATATGTCTTCCTCTACTCGATTTATTACTTTGTGTTCAAGACGAGTATGAATGGGTTGATCCAGACTTCATTTTACTTTGGATACATGCTTCTGATCAGTTTGGGTGTTGGTACTCTTTGTGGAACTTTGGGTCATTGGTCGGCGAATAAATTTGTGAGAACAATCTTCCAGAATGTCAAGGTTGATTAAGTATGTAGATGACTGGCGTGCTGTGAATATACATGATGTCAGAACAGGGGCTGTAATAGAGAAGCTTTAGAGAAAGACAAAGATAATTCATGATTTGCTTTAGCTCACTTTTCCATTTAAATTTGTGCAATTGAAATTGTAGTTCAACAGTGATAAGCAAGACTTAGAATAGAGCTAAGTATTTTCATGACGGAGTTTCGAATCTCTCCTCAACGCTTAGCTATGTTGCTCTGCACTAGCTCTGATTCCCGCAAACATATGCAGAAGACGACGCAAAGGAGAGATACTAAAATGTAGTAGGGCTAATCAGACATACATTAAAATTTCTGTTACATTAGCTGTCTCAGTTACAGATAGAGATAGAGGGCTGCTTGATTAAGTTAGAAACAGCGCAGCCTTCTCTCCCACACTCTTTAGAGGGCTTGTTTGTCGATGGAAAAGCTGTAAGTACCACCCGCCCCCTTCAGTCACAAAAAAGTATGTGGGGCTGATGGGCAAGGGGATCTAAGGGGAGTGTCTCTGGACAAAAAAAATGTGACTGCTATGCTGTGACTATGACCTTCAAAGGCAGGATGAAAGACAAAGACATTACCAGTACCGCTAACATCATGCAGAGTAGTCTTCGGATATTTGCAAATGTCTTTGAGCGGAACCAAAAAGCGCTGAAGCGCGCGGTCGTTCCCATGTCGTTCGTATGAATGTGAGGAAGTGTAAAGAAACGATTCGTTAAAAGCGAAGAACAGCTTAGCTTCGTTGTTCCGTAATTATTTTGTAGAAAATGATCATTGAATACAGCTTCCAAAAGGTCAACAAAAAGCTTTTTGGAGGCAGAAGAGAAAGAGAGCCTTCTCCGGTTCTCGGCCGATCAATGAAATCACAATCGTGAAAAAACTGCTCTTGCTTGTCCCGGCTTTGCAAGCACACACAAAAATCACACTACGATTACAATACCGTCAACAACTAACTCGAAGCAAGAGAACATAAACTCCTCTCTCTCTCTAGAGACCACACTCGTTGACCATACATATTTATGTCTATTTTGATCTGATCTCTCAAGAAATGGATATGGATATGATAGACAGCGAGCACAAATGCTCATCAAGTTCGGCAGCACACAACAGAGTTTGCACCAGTGGAACAAGGCGTGGTAAGGTCTTTCTCCCTCCACCACCACTTGCCGAGAAGCAGCCTGTTGCGGCAGATGACCCACTGCCATCCAGCAGCAATGACTGTCGCGTTGACGACGAGGCATCCGCACTCTCGGTAGAGAACTACGCCAATCTCTTCTTCGGCTCAGATGATGACGACGACGACGACAACTCGATGACACTCAACAGTTCTATTCACAGTCTAGCCATGTCGAAACATCATCACTGTTGGGAGGCAGAGCTGCATTTACTGCCCACATCATCATCGTCATCATCCTCATCATCTACTCGGTCAGCATCCATCGTCCCTCTACTTCCTCCAACAACCGACCGACGCAAGCGACGACGAGTGTCCTTCACCACCTCCACACCCACCATCCACACACTTCACACCGTCCCTCCCTCCTCCAAAATGACCCCATCCGAAAAATCCACCTCATGGCTCCAACCCACCGACATTGAATCACTCAAGTCATCTGCTCTATCCACCATCCAAACTGTACGAAATCGCATCTCCTCATCGAATGCACGTGAGTACCAACATCGACACAAGTTCCGTGCACTCATGGTAACCATCGAAAACGAGACGAACTCATCCATACGTGGATTAGAGCACAAGGTATACAGACGAAAGGAGACACGGCGAATGTTGATTCAAGATGTGATGGATTGTCAACATTATATTACTGGGTTGGAACGATTTGGACATGTGATGAGTATGGATGAAAAGAGGAGGTTGTTGGCGAATGCTTCGTTGAAGAAGAGTAGGGTTTGTGTGAAGAGGGCTTTGTTGGATGCTAGTGATGATTATAAGGAGGTGTATGGCAATAATCATCATCATCTTGGGCAATATCCGTATCATCATGATTGTATTCCTTCACCTTTGAAACCTGAAGCTGAAGCGATGAAGATTCGAAGGGTTTCATCTGGTGCTGTTACAGATGATTGCGCTACGAAGTCATCATTATAGAGTATGTAGCAATTATATAAGACATGCATTATGGGGTCCAACGGTCTACTGCCAACTGCCAACGTGTGTCTTATGCATGCAGGAGGAGTACTTGCAAACTGAGGCCATCGTTAACATTCTCTAGAGCTGGGTCAGCGGGGTCAAGATGCTTGTGACACTCCAAATCTTTACTTTTGGTTCATACATACTCATGATCTACAGCTAGCTTCTCTCTCTTCAAGAGGTAGGCAGATCTTTGTACCAACGGCATCAATTTGGTACAACTGAAGATTTAATTGGTACATAAAATTCTTTAAACTATAAGTTAAAAGTCTGTCTTACGAAGCAGTTCCCTTCTTCTACACATTTGGGGCGTTTCCTAGTATTGATCCAAGGTGGACTCACGCGAGTCCCCTCTTTATGATGTGTCTTGGGAGTTAAGTGAAAGTGCCAGGAGTGAATCTCTTCGCAAGCATGGTAATATGACTGGAAATGATAGCACTGGTTTACGGCCCAAATCGCGGCATTTTCTGCCTGCATCTCATTCATGAAGAAGAACTCCTTTCTACCGCCCCTGCTCTTTCGTTGGAAGGGTTCTGGTCTAAGCGTCCCCTTGAGCTTATTCTTGTGGAAGATCCATGTATCAATAGAGCCTGGGTTATTCATGCAATTATCTGGTGTCTTTTGTTCTTCATTTATTGGATCAAGATATTGTGGGTGGACTTTTCCGACTATCTGCTTGTAGAAGTAGTCAGCCTCGGGTGATATTAAGTCGGTGTATCCACGTGTCCCCAATGAAATGAGAACTTCTGGATTCAAGAAACGAGCATGTTTCATGGTATCATCAAATGCTTGATCTGCATTCGCCATGACGACAATGTCCCCCGTCACATAGTCGGATAATGCATTCTGGAACATTTGGTAGTAGTTTGGCTGACCGTTTGGTGAACCTACGCAAGTTACTTTGGATAATAGGTCGACGTGACTGTCCGATCCGATGGGGAATGATGTGATGTCAAGCGTACGGCTAAGCTGAATCATCCCTTTGAGGAATAGGTCACAATTGGCAGTTCCCTTTACTCCATCGAGAAAGATAACAACCTGATCAAAGTGCGGGTTGAGAATGTTTGCCAACAACGATGCTCTAATTTCGAGTCGATGTGGATGAACTTCCGTTCCCTTTTCCTGTGCCCAGAAGCTTGTTACGTAGGAGACCTTGGGTTGTGATGCATCTGTCCGGTCAGCAATAGAAAATTCATCGTTCTTCACATTTAGAGCAAGAGCCCTCCGGCCACGGAGAGAGACTGCCTTGTGATCGGCCAAATAATTTCCAGCTGATAGAGTATCTGGAGCATCGTCGAGATCGGTCGTCTTCATTCCGAAACCGATGACCGCCACCAACAGAGCAGAGACCGCAAAAAGGGTCAGAATAATAATTTTCGTCCACATTGCTGTTTTGCCTTGTCAGTAGGTTGTATGATAATAAATCTATCTAATAATAAATATGAGCTCACAGAAGGGCTGCTTATTTACAGTTCTTCGTGACCCAGACGGTTTGCAGCAGACTCAGATATTACTTTAAAGTGTTGTTTAGCTTGGTGTGTGCGTGCGTCATAAAAAAGCTGGCGTTGTCTTTGATGATGTATTCATTCGGTACTTAATGACCTAAATGACTGAAAGTAATAAAGTAATACGTATTCCAACATATATACTAAGTACCTCTCTTAATGTGCCTCTTGAGGGCCCTAAAATTTCTGTTACCTCTCCGTCGAATACCGTGAATGACAGGTTTCACAATAAAGCAGATGTATGTTTCGCACATGTTTCTACGTAGGTACGTCGTACGGAGGGGGAAATGGGAAAAAAGAGGATGCGAACCCAAGTGTGTAAAACGGGGGCAAAGGTACATAGGAATTAATATTACATTACCAGCAGTTTTACTGTAGGTAAGGGAAATACCCCTTGTATTATCCCTCTCTTCTTTCTCTCTAATGCACCATCACTCCACATGAAAACATTATTTCAACAATCTCTAATCTCTAACAACAGGAACAGGAGCATCCGGAAGAACACTAAACATCTCCAACAAGTCAGCAGCACACTTGTCTTCAAAATATTTTTGAAAGAATAATATAATCTCGATTGGATCCAATTCTCCATCGCCATTCCCAACGTCCATTTCAAAGTAGGTAACTTTGTCCTCGAAGGCTTCACTGACGAGTGCACCGAATTCGACGTTCGTTCCTTGGGTGAATGGGAAAACGGCTGCTTGGATCTTGTGTACGATGGTGGCTACCACTGCTGCTTTTAGGACTTCATCAAGAGCATCCGGAATAAGAACATTATTTAGGTCCAAGAGGAGCAGGAGGAGCATCCGGAAGAACACTAAACATCTCCAACAAGTCAGCAGCACACTTGTCTTCATAATAACTTTGAAAGAATAATATAATCTCGATTGGATCCAATTCTCCATCGCCATTCCCAACGTCCATTTCAAAGTAGGTAACTTTGTCCTTGAAGGCTTCACTGACGATTGCACCGAATTCGACGTTCGTTCCTTGGGTGAATGGGAAAACGGCTGCTTGGATCTTGCGTACGATGGTGGCTACCACTGCTGCTTTTAGGACTTCATCTTCATCGTCGCAGTTGGAGATAGACTTTTTGCCCCGCATTGCGTCTGTAGCAGAAGTTGATGTAGCAGAAGTTGATGGGGTAGCCAAGACGACCAAGAGAAGGGTGAGGATGGAGGTGATGAACTTCTTCATTTTGTGCTGTAGCTATGATGTAGAATAATTGAATTTGAATGCAGATGTAGACGACGTGAGAAGGGAGAATGATGCTTCGTTTGTTGAATCGAATGATAATAATAATAATGCGAACTACTCCTGGTGATCTGTAGTGTTACCCTATCCAATATATTGCCAATTATTGCTTCTCAGCCGCCACGGGGGTAAACTACCATGTAAAGGTGCTTAAAATGCTGCTCTCGGTGAGCTGAGTTCGAATCTGTGTTGTATCTAATTTTTTATAAAAATAATTTGTTAGCCCCACTTCTAGCTTGCCTTAAGGGTTAACCCCCCAAAAGGTCCCCTTATCCAGTTTCCTTGGGTCTTTGGTTCCATAGCACAAATTCATCGCACCATGATTCGAAACTACCTCAGATACACCCCGGATTTGAACTCAGCTCACTGAGAGGATTTCAGAACTGTGCTCACCTTCATCATAGCACCAATATTCGCTGAGAAGCAACTAGCGTTTCGGCCAGGTAGCCCGCCCACCCCTGCAAAATATCCCAAAAAATATCCCTGATTATTTACTAGTTCCTACGTACAAAAGTCTACATGATGTGACAGGACACCATCTCAAAAAGTCCGCCAGAGCCTTCCTTCCACCAGGATGCGTTGAGCTCACCGCACCAGCATGGCCGACAGCCGACACTACTATGTACTTGCCGACAGCTCCCTCGCCCTGCCAACACTACAGACAGATTCAGTAGTGGCTGTTTCTGTGTTGCATTATTTTTGTCGCCATCCGTGTATTAATTTGGTCTTTCGCCCGTATTCTGTCTTTCAACACAATGGAGAAATCCAAAGATCCACGCACAACAGCACCAGCCCCCGGCAGCACTGGTGATGATGGTCATTTGAAGCCGCAGGCTTTGCCGGAGGAGGAATTAGCAAAGAAGAGGCAGAAAGAGGCAAATAAAGCGGCAGATCTTGATAGGAAACGTTCTCTTTTTGCTCGAGCATCAACAATGGGGAGGATATAGATGAGTTTTGTAGAATGAATTGGAAAAATGACATTGGGGAGCGTGGACGTCGGATCTATGAATGGTGGAAGACTGCAATGGAAGCTAGAGCAGATGTGATACCATCCTTCTACAAGGCTGTTCGGCTTATTGTTCTTACTCAAGTTTCTAGTGCTGCGGTGGAGCGTGTATTCTCACAATTGACTTTCATCCGGAGGATTGTTGGTGACAGCATAGTGGGAGATGTGTTGCAGCTACGGACGTTCTTGCGCTGTAATAATGGCCAAGTGAGTGATTTTGGATATAAAAAGTGATTAAATGTGATTTGATGAGTGAACAATAGTATTATTGACATCAGAAACGCTCCAGCTATCAAGATAAGCTTGTCCAAATAAAAGGATATTTTTTAGCGATTTTTGGCGAAAAATATCCCTCGGGATACTCAAAAGTGCCGAAATATCCCAGGGATTCCTGGCCGAAACGCTAGAAGCAACCTGCTGGATAGGCTAACACTACAGATCGCCTCCTAATCATCTATGTAGCAAGATGGGCAAGCCAATCGCCAAAGATGTCAAAAATGTGTGTGTGGATAGGGTATTTCTGTGCTACGGGAAATGAATATCTACTGCCCCGGCTACTCCTAATCCTAATCATATGTAGCAAGATGGGCAAGCCAATCGCCAAAGATGTCAAAAATGTGTGTGTGGATAGGTTATTTCTGTGCTACGGGAAATGAATATCTACTGCCCCGGCTACTCCTAATCATGGGCAAGCCAATCGCCAAAGATGTCAAAATGTGTGTGTGTATGTGGCTATGTTATTTCCGTGATACAGGAAACGAGCCGGAACCGCCTCCGTCTCTGCCGCAGCTGCGCCACCTCGACAACAAAAATAGAAGTTCCTCTTGGAATGTTGCTTGTGCAAGCCCACCGCCGGCCGCACGAAAGATCAAAGATGTTAGAGTGGAGGTAAATACGACAAATATAAGGAAAAGGGCTGCTACGATTTGGATAATGTGCTTGGGTATGATGATGGTAAATGCCCTCATTGCAAACCAACGTCAACGTTATCACAAAAATGTAGTCATTTGATGAACACCCAACAATAGAACAGTGTGATTGAAATGCTAATGATGTTATGGCTGTCGACGCAGGGATTGATATCGTGAGGCATGAATTTGAAAGTCTAAATGCTCAAACATTCAAACAAAGCATGAAGGGGTAAATAGTAGGAGAAATGTATTGACACGAAAGCAACGTGCCGGCGACGGACAGCATGCTCCCCCACATTTCAACGATGATATGGAATAAAGTTCAAGGAGATTTGGTTCAGCGAGAAGAGTTGGTGCTAATAAGAGAGACTGGTGCGTGTTGCCATTTCAGAGTACAGGTACAGGAAGTGGCGTATAGTGGGGATCGAAAAAGCTCTTAAGGAGGAGAGGAGACCGCTTCCATATCATATCACTTATAGGAAATTAGGTAAATGTTGCATTATCGCTACCTCTAGACATCATTGAACCAACAATTGGAGTCTTCATACGCCGAGGGCAGAACCAAACAGCGTCGCAGTCGGGACCACGGGAAAGGGTTGTCTCTCCTACCACAGCTCGTTTAAAGCCCGGGATATATTGACGTGGATGTCAATAAGCCTGTATAAAGGCGAGATATATAATTGCAAGTATTTGCACGAGAGTATAAGCATATACCCATCTCTATCCGTGGATGTTTTGACCGCGTCGAAGTGCTGCCTGAGCCCGCTGGCGACGTATCAAGAAGGCTTCACGTGCCGCTGTCACTGAAAGTAGCCAATAAGCCTGATGCTCACCAGAATTTGTTTCGAGATCATCGAGATTGATTTCCGTCAAATATTTATCCTCTCCTAGCCCTTCTAAGCCCATCTCTTGCTGCTCCTCTATCTATTTGTAGCTCCTCCTTCCTCTCTAACGCAAGCATACCCGAAATTATTTTATCATTAATCAAGAAATTCCTCACCAGCCACTGTCATGTGGGTTATCTCCATCAGCTTCATTGAGAAGCTTTGTGCCCATTTTGCACCAGAAAGATAGCTGCCCTCCAGACGACGATCTACGACGATGTGTCTCTTGAATCGCACAGAACTCCTTGGATATCATTCCTTCCATAAAACGCCGCCATTTGATCTGATCTTGTGAACGTGCCAAGTTCTGCAATATTGGGTCATGATCGCCAGCAGTGCAGTCCATAAAGCTTTTGCCATTCCGAGCCCCTCACAAACCTCATGATATACTTTTCCAGCACATCACATGTCCCCACCGATTGTAAAAGATAGCTGCGCCCTCCAGACGACGATGTGTCTCTTGAATCGCACAGAACTTCTTGCGGAAGTTGGCACGTTCACAAGATCAGATTGGATGGCGGCGGTTTATGGAAGGAATGATATCCAAAGGGAGCATTTCAGATTATGCCAAATTATCATCTGACTTCCTACCTCAGACTAGCTCGATGGCGGAGGTAAACCCCACAGCTGATGCTTTCAGGCCACCATGGAGGGTTCACTCAACAAGTCAAATACATATCAATACTCTATCAATCATTTATATCTAACATCAACTAATATATCAACTACAGTTCGATAAAAGCACACCATCCAAACTCTTCATAATCACCCCCCTGCTCTTCCAACACACTCCACATAGTATATACTCTACAACAAAGTAAACGGAGCAGCCAAAATCAACGGAGCAGCAAAAAACACCAATCCCTTCACATCCTCCTCCCCAATCAAAGTTTGCAATCCACTCAGCGTCGCCAACCACGCCACAGCCAACATCGCCCTCGATGTCCACTTATGTCCCATCCGAATCAATCCATTCTGCTTATCAATTCCAAAATCAGGATGCAAGAATACTCCCCCCGCCATACCCAACATGGTGGACCCTACAAGAGCGGCCAATCCAGCCTTGGAGTGGAGGGTGGCGTAATGATCTTTCCCCATGGAATTTTTATTTTGATAAATGACATAAAATCCTGCGTAGGAGGAGAGCAGGCCGGCCCACGCGATCATACCGTGGAGTTTGGTGTTGGTGTACCCCATGCGTTTTTTGGTGAGGGCTGCTGTGCCCATTAGGCCTACCATGCCTGTAAAATGTATATTGAGAAAGTTATGAATGCATGAGTGATTAGTACGCAGTGTGTTGAAGGAGAGAGAATTGCCCCTTTGATTGATTGCCAAACATCATCACCAATGGATCACATGAAAAAAAGAGTCATCGTTTCAAAAAGGTTGTCATCAATCGAGGTGATTCCACCCAGTTACTATACCACCACACAAAATTACCACTCCATATGACACTACCCTTTTGGCAGAATCAAGAATATAAATAATACTGTAGGATGCTGATAGAAATGGGTTGAAATCGCTGATGACCTATCATTGTGTATAAAAATAAACAATCATTCATTCTCTTTATTTTTTTCATATGGTCCATTGTATATACTGAGCACCTAACGTGGATCACAGTGGTACAATAATAATATTACATACATACAAACAAAAATTCAAGAATACACGCACCAACCATCATCAAAAACGGATGCCAACTAAAAAATCTCCATCCCGCCCCCTCTGGTCTCGTGCCGGCGTAATATCCGCCTAGTAATGAATGACCGATTATTATGGATAGGAGGAGGAGGTATTTGTTGGTGGGGAGGGGGGTCATTTTCGCCATGGTTGGAGAGTTGTTTGGTTGGTTTGTAGCGTTGGTATTTAGGCGTAAGTATCGTTGGGTAGGATGTTGAATTTTTGATGGGAAAGATCTGTGACAATGGTGGTGTACGACAGTTAAATTAGCAACTTATGTTACAAGCAACATGTGACACAGATCACTAAAGCAAGGTTGAAGGGAGTTACTATGCAACGTGAAAGAGATTGACCAGCTGCAGACTACCGACAAAGAATTCAATTTGATCTTTTTGTCGGCAGCGCATCTCCAATGCCATTATTGAATTATTCCCACCAAACGAGAGTTGTGCCAAACACCGCGGTGAGACACTCCTCGTCTTCTTTCGCAATGACGAATGAAGAGTAGTAGGAGAAGTACCACTTCTTCTTGGGCTTTGAGTGTTGGCTGATGGCAGCTCCATCTTTTCTTCTTCCCGTTGAGCAATTAAAAATAGTTTTGTAATGTCATCCTCTACAACACCCGATGCTATGATCGACCAACCGACCTGATTGAAGTGCATGTTGCACTGTGCCAAGGTTGGGATGGTGACGATTGGATATTCTTCTTTACAGCTGCACCTTGAAAGGCTTTGCCATTCGGATTCAAACTCTTGTGGAGTACAGTATAGATTGAGGTCAAGGTTGAATGGTGTGTACCGTTGTGTGTTGTTGTGTTCTTGTAGGGGAGGAGCAGATGGAGTGGGACTTGCTGCATCGAGCCTTGTCGAGAACAAGCTTTGGCTACTTCTTACATTTGGACTGCCAAAGTCGTAAGAGTCATATGCACTCGTGTGAGTGCTTGGGCTCTCGATACTTCTTCTACTCTCTGCCGAGTAAATATTGCGACGAGCTGCTCTCCTATTTGCTCTACTTGACCTGTGGGGTGTATTTTGGTCCATTGCTTCTTGTCTCGACTCTTCTCTCTGCTTCTCTGCCAATCGGATCGACCAAATGATGGACCCAATAAGCAATGGAGTCAAACTTGTCAAGGAATTGGTCATAATCATCAAGATAAGAATCGCCTTGACATCTTTCGGTGCATCATATTGAATGCTGCTCAACTCCGCATTCACTAGACTGATCCATAACATCACGCCAAATACAAAGTCTACAGCTTTTGTGAATGCAATGCAACTCAATGACCTCTTCATTGAAGAAACTATCTTCTTTTGATTTCGGCGAGTTTCACGTCTATCCGTCACGCAAAAGTACCTGCATCCACATTGTCCACAGAGGTCTCTAATCTTGATATGATGTACCAATGATAGAAAAGCAACGATGCCACTCGTGCCTTTGAATAGTAAGGTTGCCTGAACAGAAAGTATCTGTACAGGAGCTTCATTGAAGACATTCATCCGACCGCTAACAGCACCAGATTGGATGAGAAAGAAGTAGTTGAAGAGGAGGAGCGAGGATAGAAGCTCAATCCAAGTGACTACAACGACTTTCTGCGAGACTGGCTTGTATATATCAATCTTGTTGGACCCAAAATAACCACGCAATAGGCCCCAAACATCGAGATAGTCGATGATAGCCACAATGCTCACGAATACATTGACTGCTACCGCCCACCAAGCCATTTGCCAAACGAATAAGGTTTGTTGTGTCAACTTGTACTCGAAATCGTCATTCCTCTCTACCAAAGATTCGACGAAATAGTTGGATATCAACCAATCAACATTAAATATGCAGGAAATCCAGACGATTAACACGAGCGAGACAATATGAGTCTTCCCTTTACCTTGCCAAGATACTGGTTTGACTTGAAAGAGTGCTAGCAAGAGTGAAATGTACGAGCCGCTTTGTGGAGCAGTGGGATACATTTGTGCTATCATGGAAAAGACAAAGATGACCAAAGCGAAACAAAGACCCCTTGATATTGTAGCGAAAAGAAATGCAAGTGTCCTTAGTACATCGACGTAGCCACTCGATCTTGATGTTGTTGAAGCTGCTGTAGTTGCTGTAGACTCTACTTGAACTGGAACTGGCGATGGCGAGGGTGACATTCGCTCGTGTGGAGACACTTTTTGTCCATAGTTTGCTATGTTCATTGTTGGCTTCTCTGGCATGTCGCACTCGTTTTCAATAGCGTTAGCTAAGTTCATTGCTTGCATCTCTGGCATATCGTACTCGATTTCAGGAGAAGAATAGTTGTCGAGCACGAACTCTCGATGTGCAGCATCCATCTCCTCTTCCATCAATTTCACTTCATCCTCCAAGCGCTGTAGCTCTGGAGATTTGAACGATTCGTCTGCATCCATTATTTCTGTATAATATCGCTATATTTCCGTAGCACCACTATTTACTTTTTCAGAATTGATGAAAGATAGAAAAGATTTTAAACTTTTTGAGGCGCTTCAACAAAATCCCATGTTCGATGTTTGCCTCCTACGCAACACCATGCTTCTCTCTTTTCAATAGCTCAAAGCGCAGCGCAGCTGTAGCTTCACGACTTTTTGATCTATTATAATCTATTTGAGGGAGGTGGGAAACCGAGTGGAAATCATCCGTCTCTAGAGAGAGTGAGAAATACTGAGAGATCTAAGAAAAGGAACACATATCCGACTTAGAAGTTGGGTATTGCATCAAAGGAGAAAGCCAAAGACTGTCAGATGGAATGGAGCAAATATCGAATATGAATGTATCTCATAGATTCCAAGCGATACCGGTCCTTGCATACAGAATCACGGGGCCTCACGTGTAGGCGGTGGGTGATTTGATAGCATGATTGAGTGGGGCACAACAGCCCCAGCAGCTGCTGATGCCATTCGTGCATGTGAAAATATCTCTTGCCGTACAATAACGGGAGCTAGATGAAAGAAAAGGAAGTAGCGTACATATCATTGAAGATAAATTTCTGCACTTCTATTAAACAATATGAATAAAAATCAGCTCATTTACTTTCTGCCAAACTTTAACCGCGACATGACCGACTTCTTCTTTCTATTTGACTCCGGTTCCTCATCGATATTCGCAGTGCTCGTTTGACGCGATCTTTGAGACTGTTCTGAAATTGCGTTCGAAGGCATCGACCTTCTACTTCTGGAGCCTTCAGTGTTTTGGGCACTCGAATTCCTAGATGTCCCGGAGCGCATACTTCTCGAGCCCTTACTCCTCGATCCAATGGTGGACTGCCTTCTAGAGTCATCATCATCAGCAGTGTTGTTTCCACCTGAATACCTACTTCTTGAACCGCCCCCGCTGTTTCTAGAATTCCTCGATCTCGCGGCTGTAGATCTGGATTGCTTGCTTCCATCGCCAGAGTATACACCAGAATACCCAGATCTGTCAGATTGTCTACTCCTCGAACCAACAGTAGATTGCTTGCTTCTCGAACCGTCATCATCCGTATGTATACTCGATCTCGCGGTAGATTTTGACCTTGCCTCGCTCGATTGCCTGGACATGGATTCGTCATCATCTGAGTACGCGCTGGACTGCGCACTGGATTGCCCTGACGAATCATCATCAGAGTCGCTAGATTGTCTAGACGAGCCGTCACCAGACGCACTAGACTGACCTGATGCCGAGTCATCATCGGACTCAGACTGTTCAATCTCCTCAGTATATTTTGATTGCCGGTCCTCCAGCATTTTCTTCAGCTGGGATATAAGTCCAGATCTAATGTGATTGTCCGCAAGTTCAAGATATTGCAGCGAGTCATTGTGGTCTCTGAGAATCTCAACGAACTTCTTCGCTGTATTTGATGTGACTTGGTTGTCTTCGAGGTTGATTTCTATCAGGCTTGAATTGTCCCGGAGAACATCCGCAATCTTCTCGGCGACGTCATTACCAATCTTCATATTGCGGAGCGATAGATATTTGACATGAGAGTTTTCAGCCAGGGCATCGATCATATCCAGTAGAGTATCAACGCTAACTTTCTGATCATCCAGAACGATTTCCTGGAGATTCTTATCATTATTGATCACTCTTTCAACCAATACATTAATATCGTCACCATCTTGACGTGAAGCATCGTCATCTTCATTTGCATCTCCAGGTACGTAGTGCTGCTTTTGAAGCTCCAGGATTCGCTTGTTCTTTTCAGGCCAAGGAATTGATGAGTCCTTCATAACCTCCATGATTGCTTTTCTTTTTCGGACTACCGCCTCACTTTCTTCAGGAACTTCGTGCATTGGAGGCTTGCCTTCGGCTGCAACTTTCTTTCCTCTGTCCTGGTTGATAGCATTAATTTCGTCCATAAGATCGTCATCAACTTGGTTGCCAGACAAATCAATAAGGACAAGTGTGGTGTTCTGATCCAATGTACCAAGAAGATACTCGCACCCCTCATTTGTGATTTGATTATCCTTCAATGAAATATGAGTGATTGTTTTGTTGTCTGCAAGAGCTAATGAAAGAGCTGCAACATCGTCGTCGTCAATACCAGTGTCGTCAAAATTCAAGGTTTTGATTACATCATTTGCACCGAGCGCATCAATCATTGATTCTCGATCATCTAAAGCAGCCAAATTTGTTCCTTCGAGTTTCAAATTTATCAAGTTGGGATCATTTGCTTTGATTCGATCAACAATGAGCGAGACGGACGTGTCAGCGGACCTCCCCGAGGCTGATGATCTCGACGATTCACCTGATCTGCCGGAAGCAGAAGTCGCACCCGATCTGTAGGAAGCTGAACTAGCACGTGATCTACCTGATCTACCAGAAGCAGCAGTAACACCTGATCTGTACGAAGCTGAACTAGCACGTGATCTAGCAAAAGCAGAAGCTCTACCGGAAGCAGAAGTAACACTCGATCTACCAGAAGCAGAAGTCGCACCCGATCTGTAGGAAGCTGAACTAGCACGTGATCTAGCAAAAGCAGAAGCCCTACCGGAAGCAGAAGTATCACCCGATCTGCCGGAAGCAGTAGTCGCACCCGATCTGTAGGAAGCTGAACTAGCACGTGATCTACCTGATCTACCAGAAGCAGAAGTAACACCCGATCTGTACGAAGCTGAAGTTGCATATGATCTTCCTGACGCTGAAGTCATTCCTGATCTGCCCGTGGCATATGATCTGGCCTGAGATCTGGCATAAACTGAAGATCTACCCGACACAGACGTCCCAATGCTTTCAGCGGCCTGAGATCTGGCATGAACTGAAGATCTATCCGACACAGACGTCCCAATACTTTCAGCCACGCTGAGAGATAAGCGTGGGGCCAACAAGGCATTGACTTCTTGAATAAGTTTGTCGCTGACTTCGTTTCCAGACAAATCGATATAATCGATGACCTCATTCTTATCTAGACATCCGAGGAGATACTCACAACCTTCATCAGTGATTCCATTATCTCGCAATGAAATGTACGTGACTGTTTTGTTATCTGAAAGAGCCGTAGAGAGTGAGGCAATGTTATCATCATTCATGCCGGTGTCGTTGAGTGATATTTTTGTAACATTTTCATTTGTAGTCAGCGCATCAACCAACGAGTCAAATTCAGCATCATCAGCCAAATTCCTTCCATCAAGAACAAGTTCGACGAATTCTGGATCATCGGAGAACAATCTGTCCACAAACTCTGCTAATGACACATCACCATTAGATGCTTGCGATACAGATGCGGCAGTGGAGAGCGGCGGCCGCTGATCCAAAATGTCGTAGACATCGTCGATTATGTCATCATCGATTTCGTTCCCTTCGAGGTCAATATCTCGCAAAACGTCGTTGGAATCCAGAGTCCCAATCAAGTATTCAGCCCCCTCTGATGTTATGGCATTATTGGACAGATTGAGGTAGTGGATGGATTGATTATCAGCAAGAGCAAGCGAAAGAGATTCTACGCATTCATCATCCAACTCATTAAGGGAGAGATCCACTCTTCGGACATGTGTATTTTCTGCGAGGGCATCAAAAAGAACGAAAACATCATTTCGAAGGCCAAACTCCATCTCTCTCAGATCAAGATTTATCAAAGTTGGATCATTGTCTTGAACTCTTCGAATGAGTCCTCTTGCAACGCTCAGGTTTTCAGCGTTCTCACTGCGATATTTGCCTCCTCTCGATGTCAATATGTCTCTCATTTCTTCGTGGAGGTCAGCATCAATGTCTGGATTTCCAGATAGATCTAACATTTCAATCGTTTCGTTACTCTCCAATGTTCCAATCAAAAACTCTGCACCTTCAGAAGTGATTGCGTTGTCTCCTAGGCATAAATGCGTGATAGATGTATTATCCATCAATGCAAGTGATAACGCCTCAACTTCTTCGTCACGAATGTTGCTATTCTTGAGAGAAAGCTTTACAACATATTCATTGTGAGCCAGGGCCTCCCACAGCGCCTTCCCTCCATCATCTCCAATCTCTTTCTTGTTATCGAGAAGAATTTCTTCCAGACTGGGGTCATTTTCAAGCACTCGGTCAATAATATGGTCGTAGTCATCATCTGACATTGTTACCTGTGAGACGTATGATTGATCTCTACTCCTGGCGGATGAAGCATAAGAAGATTGTGCATAAGATGATGCACGTGAATCGTACTCTCGGGATGCATCTCTGCTCCGAGACTCAGAAATTTCGTCATACTCAGAAGCCTGATTACTTGTTGCAGTAGTACGCGATCCTGCCGCTGATGACCCTTCATCGTAGGATTGGGCGGCCGAAGGCTCCTCGTCATAAGATGGAGCATTTGATTCTTCTTCATCATCCGTCGAAGGAAGATCGCCGGCATCAATAGAGAGATCAGAGTCAGATGAAGATGATGAGGAGGACGAAGACGATGACCTAGAGCCGTCATCTTCGTCTGTACCCAATGACTCATTTTTCTCACGAATTGAAGAACGGAACGACGACAGTAGAGCGTTGAATGTGGCCTTAGGTGGTGCATACTCTTTTTCAAGCTCTTCAATCATTCGTATTCGCTTTTCCCTCGCCTCCTCCATAAGTCGTTTGTGTTGACGGAATTTATAAGCAAAGAAACCAATGCAGCCGCAGATTGCTCCAAGACCGGCGAAAATTCCTCCAAGCATGTAGTAGAGATTCGATGCTGGCGGTTCAGGGTAAATGATGTATGTCGGAGCAATCGTGGGCTGATACGTCGGATCAGTATTCGGCAAGGGGACATTGGCGGCCGAAACGTCTTCGAGACCGTCCCAAAACTTAGATCTTGTGGCTGGGTGCTGTGGATGCTTCGGAGAGGTAAAAATTTCCACCAAGGTATTGCCAAAAGATTCAATCCATGACTTCACGTAAATGGACCAATCACGCCAGCCAGGAGGATAATCTGAGAAGGTCAACGTCACATTCATCAAAATCTCCAATACAGCAGGCTTCTCCTGGCCAAAGCCGAGCACTGTTTGGGATGCAAAGGGAGAGTCAGCTTCAAATTCTGGATAAGGATTTTGCGAGTCGATGATGGCTTCAACGATTTCTATATCCACGGTCTGAAGACGAGGAACCAATAAGTCGAACATGAGGTTTTCAAAGATAAACTGTTCTTCATTTGTCATGTTCCTATCTGGTTCAACACCCGTGAGGAAAACCTTCACTTGCCTTTCGACTGTCTCAATGGTTTCTGGGAGACTAATTTCGGAGACAACAGGAGTAGGTGCTGGGGTAGGTTTCACAGGTGAAATCTGACCTGGAAATACCACGAATGGAGGAGCAGCAGCTGCATGTGACCCAAACTGAAGATCAAACGTGTTCAACACTGTTTCGAATGCCCGTAATCGATCATCCATATCAGCAACTTTCCTATCATTGCAGGAACTGCCGACACAATTGAGGACATAAAGCGTCGTGGCGTTATAAAAGAATTCCTCGTCATTGAGATCACCATTGACGTATGCGAAGAGCTGCTCCTTGTAATTTCCATCTTCTTCGGAATATGCTTGGATATTATCCATCCAGTGATACATACCCGTAATCCAACGCAAAGCAGGTGACTCTGGTCCTGCGCAAACTTGTCCAGGGTCGAGGCACAAGTCGATGTTTGGAAACCATGCCGAGCGACCGTCTGTAGCAGCTTTCTTCCCGATAAAGTGATTCAGTTTTCCGTAGAGACAAGTACCTCGAATCTTCAATGATCCACGGCCCCACCAACAACAACCTTCAAGATCCGTTCGACCATACTCATTTGGGATGTCGTTAACATCTCTCTCTTCAACACCAACTATGGCATCCCAGAAACCTACATTTTCGCCATGAACAATCGTCGGACCGCAGAAAAATGACTTCGGAGCACCTTTCCATAGCCCATGGCTAACACCATGAGCTTCCATTTGCAAGATTTGCACAGAATTGAGTTGGGTAGCGCAGTCGTAAAGATTTTTGTCTTTAAGTCTGGGGCATCCCTCATCTTGATACGAGCGCCCGTTTTGCCCGCATGCATTCGAAAGCGGAAAACGAAATTGATCTTTTCCGTCATCCAGACCAACGCCATCTGTCTTGTCGTTAGGAAGGTGCTCTATATTCAATTCATCACAGGAATCATGAATAATGGAATCTACCATTGCTTGGGCGAGAAAAGCTGCAATGTTGACGAGGCCATACACGATGGAATTTCGCATAGGATACTTCAAGTCTTCTGTTGTCAAAAATGTAGTTACTGGTTCATCCCCGTCATCATTTCCATTTTGATCCTTCCCAAGGTAGAAGAATGACCCATCAATCCCCTCCGTGGCTAGTCTTCTCAGCGCATCGACGAAATGGTTGTAACGGTAATTATACGACGGAAACGTTGATCCATCGTAAGTACGATGTCGAAAAACATTTCGCGAAAAATGCCCAAAACCAGCCCCAGCCGATTCCAACTCTCCGTTCTCAGCCCTCTGGATATGATCAAATATTGCATCGATCATATTATTTATTGGATTACCGTTAACATCCGTCCCTCCCACCTCATATTGGGCCGGACCCTTCGGCTTCTCAGGAGGGAGTTCCACCAAAGATCCATCCTCTGGCGTTGCGATGAGACGACAGTCAAATGTAAGTTCTTCCAACTTGCGGTTCACTGCATCAAGCAAGGGCGTTTCGAGACTGGCAGTAATGTCTCCGGATAATTCCCAAACAAAGACTCCGGCAAGGAAGTTCTGGTTGACAAATTCGACTTTATCACACACAGATTGAGGATCATCATATGACACGAGACCAGACCCATCCCCAAAGAAAGCATACTGCGTCTTGGTGGGCTCATGTCGTCTGGTGATCAGGTCCCTCCCTACTCCGAACTTCTCAAGAATGTTGTAAAACACAGGCGTTCCCAAATCTCGAGGCCAATTGGCCTGATCGACCGAACCTCCACGCTTGCCTCCTTTCTTACTATGAAACCCTCCCAACTCAGTTGCAAAGCTATACGTCGAACCGTAAAAAGGAATACCAATACTGATCTTGTAGGAATGTTCGCCGGCACCACCTTGAATGTAATTACGGACGCATCCGTCCACGCTGAGTCCTTTGATGACATCCCATTCCTGATCGTAAAGTGGAGCATTGGCACCGGTGAGACCCTCCTTCTCGCTATGGAAGTCGAACGTCATTAGATTCATCCCATCCAACACCTGCCCAAGGTAGTCAATGTCGAGAAATTTAATGTTGGCTGGACCGCAGGGCAGCGCGGCAGTTAGTCCGAATGCTCCCCCATTCAACGGTGCATCTCCCGTTCGAATTTGATAATCGTTCAGAGCCTCTCGTACCTCTAACAGCAATCTGTTGAAGTTCTTCCTATCCTTGTCTGATCCACCGTGTGGTCGGTACCCTGGGTACTCCCAGTCTATATATTGTCATTAGAAATTAGAAGAAAGTAATTGATGTGTGTGTCAGACATATGTAAGAATAATACAGAGCAGAACAACAAACTCAATAGTAAATTCAATAGAAATAACATCATCAACTCACCAATATCAATCCCATCAAATCCATAATCCTCAATAAGCCCCACACACTCCTTCGCAAACCGTCTCCTCTTCTCCACATCATCCGCCACGGTGGGGAAACTCCCCGACAAAGTCCATCCACCAATCGACGGATAAATTTCCGCTCCAGCAACATGTGACAAATAAATCAACCCCTCCTTATACCTGTGCACATTGCACACTTTACTATTGGGAAAATTCCGATGACACCGTTCAAAGTGTTCACATGTTGGTAGATCATCATTGACATCTCCAAATGACAATTGTGTCCTCCTCCTCCTCCTCCTGAGAAGTGAACTCCCAACATTCTTACCATCATCCCTCCCCTTCCCACCCTGACAATAACTCGGTAATTTCTCCCTATTCACACTAAAATCATATGGACCATTCAACACATTTGGATCAGCCCAAGAATCCGTACCGAATATAAACCCGTCGGTATCTGATTGGAAGAAGGCATAGTTGACACGAGAGACCTTGTTGAGGTTGAGATTGACGGGAGAGGCGAGGTTGGATCGATCGTACCATTGCCATGTGGCGTAGGAGCCGGTTAGGAGGCGTTGGCGGGAGTGTTTGGAGGTGTGGGAGAATTGTGTCATGGTGTCGGTTGTTGTTGGAGTGGTAGTATTGTTGTTGTTGGGTGGTGGGGCTCCACCATATTGACGGTGGATAGATTGAGTTACCTTCATGACTTGTTGAAGACGTTGATACAATTCTTCTTCATCATCGTCATCTTCCTCCTCCTCCATAGTTTCAACTCCAGCAGCATTATTCTTCATAGTGATATCCTCCTGCCCTTGACTATTAACGTAGTCCATAATGTGCTGTTGTAACAATTCTGCATCCGTATTGGATGGAGGGGGAGGAGCTACTTCGGCTCCAGTGTGAGTTGTCCAACCTTCATCTTTGTAATTGTTATTGATCAAGTTTCGATGATTGGATTGTGCTTTATCAGTATTTGATTGCAATGGATCATTATTGTGATTTGAAGCAGTACTTGCTGATGTTCGCAATAACATTTTCTTTGGTGACATCATCTTTATCTTTTCAATTCTACCTGTTGCTGCTGTTGCTGCTTTGATGTCAGCCTGATCTTGTGAAATCTCATCCTCTCCACTGCTAGAGGTATCACTAATGGTTCCTCCACGAAGATATTGCAAATTGGTAGTATCACTATCCATAAATAGTTCACGATCAAGCCTTCGACGATGATGACTTGGATCATCATTCCCACCTATCATCACTTCGCGCCGCTCCTCCAAATATCGAGCACCAAGTACATGATGTCCCTCTTCCGATAGACAAGATGAATCGTAGGAAAGATGAGTCAGATTGGTGGCGGATATTATTATTGACGCAGCTGACGACATGCCGTTACCACCGCTGTCGTTAGTACCATTCTTGTCAGCTATAAGATTGCTAATAACATCAGTATCACGTCGTTGACTAGGCCGCTGTAAGTCAATCCATCGTTCCAACGACGACGTCACATTATTATTATCAACACTGCTGTTATCAGAGGTGTAAAAAAATTCATTCAACTTTTGGAATGCCACTGGAAGAACGAAGTACGATGATGTGAGGACGGCAAAGGCTATGGTACAGCTTGCTAGGAAGAGTCGTTGACGGCGTCTCTGCATGGTTATTACTTATTATATCATCTTTACATAGTGTTGTACTCCTACTCCAACCGTTGTCGGTCTTCAGTCTTCACACAGTCGTTTCAGTTGATTTGAATGACTGCATACTGCATCGTGCCAAAAGTCAAAAGCAACGCAACGACAAAGTTTGAAAGGGGCCGTTGCTATTTTTAGATGCGCCCAAACAGAAAATAAAAGGCCCAATAGGTTTGCAAGTTGATTGGGCCTTAATGGCGTTACTCACAATTCACAATCGTCTTCGCCTGGCTCGGACCGGGGAGGATGATGGATGGACGCGTTATCTGTAGGCGTGGGGCGCTTTTCATGGTATGTTGTGGGCGGCGCCCACGTGGGGCCCACAACTACACATAATCAGGTACAAATGAGCTCAAAATACCCAAATATTACCATTTTATCGACCAAAAATCCCCAATATTCCCCTGTCAAGCCTCTCCTAAACCATGGTGTGTTGTGGGCACGCCCACGCGCCCACTATCCCGGTTTGCCTAGTTATCTGCCGCCGGCCGGCATGGCATAAGCGGGGTTCCAGACGCTCACCCACCCCGTACGTAGAACTCTGGTACAAAATCCACGTAAAAAAAAATCGACGAAACGTGACGCGCCCCCTTCCCGCCAATTTTTTTATTAGTGAAATGCTCTAGCTTTGGGTCCGAGCGGCCAAAATCGAGATTGACAGAGTTGATGTACCGGCTTTAAAGGTACTACCATCCTTTTGTCGACCGTAATGGGGGTTCTTTACATATGTTGGTTGGCCGATAATTCCAACTCTCTGCTGAGAAATGCATGTGAGAGTACACTAGCTTTTTGCTAGACAAATTTGGCCGGCCATCAGCCATCATGACTAGCATGAAGCTAGAGGGTACCTTCAAATGCATAGCTCGACGAAAATATACGCTTTCATCACCTACCCAGCGCAGTATACACTCACATAATAGTCACCTAAAGGATAGTATCTCGGGAATAGCATGTAAACCACTTCCCTGAAACTTAATTTTGGCCGCTCGGACCCAAAGCTAGAGCATTTTACTAATAAAAAAATTGGCGGGAAGAGGGCGCGTCACGTTTCGTCAAGGTTTTGAATTCCTACAAATTTGGTTGAATTCCTACGGTGAGCAGTTTCTACGTGAATTTTGTACCAGTGGAACCTCTCTTATGGGGTCGGCGTTCGAGATACCTGAGGTTGCTACTCACCTTTCAGCTTCAGCTGCGTGCATGCACCTGCCTATATACTGCTTTATCTCTTCTCTTTTACTCGCACATGGTGCCCTAGTCCTAGTCCTAGTCGAAAGTCGAAATCAAAGGCTCTACATCTACAACTACAATATACCGAGGCAGGGCATAGGAGCACCTCTCTAGGCCAACATTACAATCACAATTAGTCTATCATGAATGATAACATTGCAGCTGATAGTAGAGAGAGTAGAGAGAAAGAGAATGCATAGTTATTGCTATTGCATACATTAATAATGGTAGATATTCCTACTCTATTATTTACTCTCAGCTGATTCATATTCATCTGCATCTCGTCTCCGGTTGAAATACACCAAATTAATATCTGCCTCGTAACATCTAAATCATTTTTATTTTATTTTTCTTGTTGTTTTTCTTCTGTTACACAAAGAGTTCCAAGTAATTGCATTTTGCGTATCTTTTACATCATTGTGGAAACTCTATTCACATACCTTCTTTTCTACACTAAGCCCTATGTATAATACTGTATATACTCTACCTCTACCCCTCTCTTCTTCCTCTCTAACGCACCATCCATCACTCCACATGGAAACATGTCACCAATCTCTGCAGTATCTGCACATCCTCTCAAGGACCACCACCACCCATCATCATAGTCCAACAAGAACAAGAGCATCCGGAATAAGAACATTATTTAGGTCCAAGAGGAGCAGGAGGAGCATCCGGAAGAACACTAAACATCTCCAACAAGTCAGCAGCACACTTGTCTTCATAATATTTTTGAAAGAATAATATAATCTCGATTGGATCCAATTCTCCATCGCCATTCCCAACGTCCATTTCAAAGTAGGTAACTTTGTCCTTGAAGGCTTCACTGACGATTGCACCGAAGTCGACGTTCGTTCCTTGGGTGAATGGGAAAACGGCTGCTTGGATCTTGCGTACAATGGTGGCTACCACTGCTGCTTTTAGGACTTCATCTTCATCGTCGCAGTTGGAGCTAGAATTTTTGCCCCGCATTGCGGCGTCTGTAGCAGAAGTAGATGTAGCAGAAGTTGATGGGGTAGCCAAGACGACCAAGAGAAGGGTGAGGATGGAGGTGATGAACTTCTTCATTTTGTGCTGTAGAATAATTGAACGTAGATGTAGACGTGAGAAGGGACAATGATGCTTCGTTTGTTGAATAGAATGATAATAATAATAATGCGAATGCGAACTACTCCTAATCTTAATCATCTAAGTAGCAAGATGGGCAAGCCAATCGCCAAAGATGTCAAAAAATGTGTGTGTGGCTTTATTAGGTGTATGTAACTCATAATTCAACTTATCGTGTAGTGAAATACTCTAAGCCCTTTCATCGTGAAATCACCATCACCGAACACACAAGCAAGATGATGATTTACGCAAATAATGCACAGACATCACTTTTTGTGTGCTGGCACCACAACTCTCACGTCGACTGCTGCTACACCATAGACGACTGGCATGCAACCGAACCAAAATACACGGAGAACATGTGTGATGTTGCCGCCAATATGGTACCTTTTCAAGCGCTGTCGATCTCGAATAAACACTCAACACGTGATGATGCTTTTTGACGTCGCTCGACATCAACCATATTAGATACGTTGGGTAAAGCTACCGTCTCTTCTCGCAGTATATTTACTCATATAATCGTTCATACTGATCTGCTCCGTCACAGGATGGGTTTTTGTGGTCGTTGGTGGCTGCGTCGTTCGCGTATGCAAGTTGCTTTGTCGCTAATGAAAGAGGGCACATCTCCGTCCAAAATCTGTCCACACACAACAATCAGCATGTACTATGAAAAACATCGGCAATGACACATAGAGAAAGGTCTATTTGAGCCGGCTTGAGGCTCTGTGTCAGCAGAGAAGGTTGTGTAGTGTAATATGAATGTATATATTGCAAGCATTTCTGATGCACAAGTTTCAAAAGAAGGTGCAAGCAGATGAGGAATTAGTTGGCCATGAAAGCCTCAATCCTGAACCGGAGAGTGCAAGCAGGTGTAGGAAGAGTAGAAATAGGTAATGCATTAGATTATTATTGTTGTTCTTGGCAGTACTTGCTCATTCGTCTACTTATGTACTAGAGGCACGTGAGAACGGCGGCATGCAGGATCTTCTAGCGTATTCAATCTGCGTAGGAACTAGTACCTTCGAGTTGAATATTCAACTCAAAAAATTCAACCCAAAATGCAACTCGGCACATGCACGAAAAGCTAAAAAATGTGGGTGAAAAGGTGCTATTTGGGACCTTTTCAAAAACCTTTTCGCACAAATTCAACTCCTCTACACAAGAGCAACGTGGGATCTCAGTACACCACAGGCGTGCAACTTGAGTTGAATTTCCGGCTGAATGTTTTCTTTTACAGTTCTGAAAACTTCTTATATTTACTTCTGAATCGACGTACAGACTAGTCATTACTTATTCCCTTGTATGTACAGACCTCA
Source organism: Skeletonema tropicum (assembly GCA_037178625.1). Taxonomy (NCBI): domain Eukaryota; phylum Bacillariophyta; class Thalassiosirophyceae; order Thalassiosirales; family Thalassiosiraceae; genus Skeletonema; species Skeletonema tropicum. The sequence continues at coordinate 157,172 of JAWZXG010000030.1, forward strand.
AAATTTGCTACGATCTTCAAGAATCGGATATGAAAACGATGTGAACAGCTATCATCGCCATTCCCATAAGTACGATTGGCGTGCGGCGGCAGGGTAGCGTAATGGAATTTCAAAAGGGTGAAATTTCACTACTGCAACTTTCGTGAAATTTACAGGGTGAAAGTTGCACCAATTTTGGCCAACAATGAAATTTCACAAAAATTCTGGCGCGAACGGATGGTACTGAACCAACACGTAGCACAAAAATAACCTAAGACCCTTCATTCCACCATTCCTGATCGAGTGGTATGTGCCTTTGGGTGAAGATGGTTCTGATGAGATGCGGAGGAGAGTTAAAAAGGATTTTGAGGACTTTGATACTCAAAACAATGACTGGTTTCATTCTTTTGACGTTCCACTTCCATCGCTTCCATCTTTGGAACAGCTGCAACAGAACAACAAGTCTTTTAGTATCAAAAATGTGGTACAGTATGTGGAATCAACTGGTGCTATTTCTGGTCGCATCACGTGGTTTGAATGTTATGCAGGATCATCTGACTTCTATCGATTGGTTGCTAAGCCTCTAATGTCTATGGGAACTGTCGGATCGATGGATTGTGAGCGTAGGGCCAAACCTCTGAAGAACAGCATTCTTGTGAAGGATAGGAATAGGATGAAGGATCCAACTGGTGTTGCACTTCTTCGAGGGAAGGAAAACCTCCGTCATATCATGGATGCGAAGAAGATGCTTGGAAAGAAGCTTGCTGACAGTCTCTCTTAGAGTGATGTGTTGACTGCAGAGTGCAAAGTATTACGACTATCTCAGGATAAGCTAGAGTGAAATTTAATCCCTTGAAATTTCTGAAATTTCTGAAATTTCAACCTGCAATTTTCAACCCCCTCCAAAAATGGTGAAATTCCATTACGCTACGGCAGGGCAAGCTTCTCCCGGCTTTCGTGCGTCTGTTCTTGCTGCACGAAATTCACTTGCTGCATAAAAGTGAGCATAATAGAGCACTTGTTTTTTGGGTAGGTGCTTTCGTAGATCCAAAAGGTTGATCTATAATGTATTCTCTAGTTGTTATTATATGATTATGAGATTGGTGCTGATCAGTATGCCAACATGTGAAGAACTGTTCTTTGCCTTACAGAGCACAGAGCTTGTAAGAGCCTGTTTTTTCTTATTACAATTACAATCTGCTGAGCAGTTTCTTCTTATGAACTTTCTGATTACTAGTAATAGTAAAACTCTTCACTGCATTGTATCGATCTCTGCATTTGATTGGTAACCCAACATGTCGAGAACTGGTCGTTCTTTGGTGTCCTTCAAACGTTGCTCGAAGCGAATGAGATTTTGAGGAATATTGAAGCCGCGTTCCAGGTCTAAGGGTTTCATCAGATACAGTCCAGCTAGTGCTCTCACCCTCGACAAGACAACGTAGACCCAGTTCACGCATCGATAATTCCAGTCATTGACGATGAGGATGTCTTTGGACATTCCCTGGAGCTTGTGGCCTGTTGTTGCTATGTTAGAGTTGACAGGAACCTGTTTGACCTTGGCGTTGCCGATGGTTGTAGTGATTGTTTCAGTCAGAGGGAACTTGATTGTGGCTGAGAATTCTTTTGGTTTGAGCTTGAAGGTCCGTGCTTTGGCTTTGGTGCCGGTGGTTGGGTAATGCTCGAACTCCACCCACTCGACGTCGTCAACCGACACAGTCCATACCTTCTTTCCATCCCAATTTTTCCACCTCCTCTCCCGCCCATCTTTTCTAAGTTTGATTTTCAAGCACTTGCAAAGAGTCCCGTTGCCTCGCCCTTGGTCAAGATCCTCATTCGTTATGCACATATGGTGGGATCCGGGGTAGATGCGTAGGGCAGGCTCGATTTTAGCTCCTTTTGCTGCAAACTCGGTTGACCTTATGTCATCATCTCCCAGCTGCGTGATGACAGTGTCATGGAAATGCGCGGAAACTTTTCTACGCTGCCTTCGTTTCCTCTTCTTGCTGTTGCCGCTTTCATTCTCAGTCGTTTTGGATATAGATACTGATGCCTCAATTATGAGAGTGTGATCAGGAGGTGGGCTATCGTCATCAATGGTAGGATGCGATTCATCGATGTGCATTTTGAATGATGCTGCCGTGACGCCATTTCGTTCTTTGTTGGTAGAGCATGCAAAACATGCGTCAGGTGCGTGTTCGGGCAATGTTAGCGTGGAAGTGGAGCTAGTACTAGTGCTGACGACGCGCTTGTTTATTAGCTCTCTATCTTCACGTGTATCCTCCCCCATTCTCATTCTAGCGAGTATTTCCCCAAACTCGGGGTCGTCTTTGAATCTGTGGCTATTATCAAGAAAGATGGCACAGTTGATAGTATTCTCCCAAATTGAAGCTGCATCGGAGTCTGAGTAGAGGACATCATCTTCTGCACAGATTGGCTTCAGTTGGTGGAAGTCTCCAGAGAAGACTATTGAAACCCCCCCATAAACCATGTCATATCGGCCTGTCAGCTTTTTCAGCTGTTTGTCAAGTTTTACGACATCGTTTGCCTTGAAAAAAGATATTTCATCAATAATGAGGATTCGCACATCATCGCGCCAAATAGCCCTCATCTCATCATTGATCCTACTTTTGTTCAAGTGGGCTGCGCTGTGGATTGTTGTTCCTCCAAAGAGAGCTGCAGCTGAACCAGTCGTTGCAGTGAAGTAGAAGGTATAATCATTGAAGGCGGCTGCGATAGCAGTGCAAAATCTGTGACAGTAGTATTGGGCTGCTTCCATAGTTGTACTCTTGCCACAACCAGCGGGACCTGTGATGAACATTACGAGGTGCTCCTTTCCTCCCTTTGCTTTGAGATCCCGGACTAGACTGTCTTTTGTATGTTGCACGCTTTCCGCCAAGGGACCGAGCGTTGCTCCTAGCAATTCTCCAAGCTTGGTATCATAGTGATCTCCCTCCATGACGACATGGAGCAGAAATGTACAACACACTATTTGATAGGCAATAAATTGTTTGTTGTCGAGGTTGTACTTACTGCTCTTGCCCCTTGCAATCTCGTACATGGTGGGAATCTTTTTGAGACATTGCTGCCTTAACTTTAACGATGAAGGTTCTTCTCCATCTCCATCTTCATCTCCATCATCCATGTCTCTATCAAAGGTACCTTCATCACTGCTACTAACAAGCACAGATCCTTGAATGAAAGTGAGGATGTCCTCATATCGGACACGAACATTGTAGGATGTGGACTGCTGCTGTTGATGATTGTTGGCGTCGGCGTTGTTTTGAGTGTGCTCTGAATTTGTGGTTGATGTCGATGGCTTGTTTGCAGTTGCAAGTACGGACACATTGTCATCAACGTGAGTTTTAATAGCGCTACATGCACGAACATTTGCTCTTTTCATTATCTTGGCATGAGACCTGAGGTCGGCGTCAGCAAGTGGCCGTGATTCTAAGGCTTGGCATTGCTGTAAACCCTCGTCATTCATATTATCAAAGAAGTCACTTATGTCAATATCATATCCATCATCGGTGTCCACGTTTTCTCTCTTTCGTTTCCCAGTACTCTTTGGAGTGTCCGTCAAGTATGTGATCTTGCTTTTGGGTCGTTTCATTTCCTTTTCGGCCATGCGCCTCGTTTCAATGTTTTCCAGAATCATCCTACCGCGGTTCCAAAATTGTTTTGACAATGGATTCAAACCAAGTGTGTCGTCGATGATCGCTTCACTATACTCTTTCGTCCCTCCTACATCAACAAACTTTTGCCAGTAGGTCCCATTCTTCACCAAATCTTCTGCTTTGCTGAATGGATAGAATAGCAGCATTGCTGTTTTTGCGTACCTTTCTCTGTGCTGCACAGTTCCACTGTTGGGGATATCCTCAAGCACATCTAATGACTTCACGTCGCAAAGGTCTGTGGCCATGTATATGATGGGAATGACTGGATGTGTTCGTCTCGTAAGGTAGCAATATTTTTGACCTTGATGGAGGTCGGCAAACTTGTAGGATGTGGTAGTAGTGCTTTTGCTCCTGGCGTTCAATTGCTTGAAGCTCTTGTATTCCTTTTTGTACCACATTGTGTACTCGTAAAGGCACAAGTTGTTGAGCTCGGTTGGCCTGTGAATGTAGTCGTAAGTCGAGCAATCAGCCCATGCAATTGTTTCCTTTGTGTCGTCGTTCCAATTCCTCCGCAAACGGAAATGCATGCCTTCCTTCTCTTCTAGTACATTCTCCATGTTTTGAAGTGAAATGTGATCGAAATCATGTGAGTAAGTGAACCTTTCTCCCCCTTGGGAGATCAGTAAGTGGGCCATAGTGGAGCTTACAACGTCTCTGGAAAGAAATGCGTTCACCCCCGTAATTATTCTCCCGAGTCCTTCAACAAAGCAGGCATGTTCCTCTTCGCCGTCATCTTTGTCTGTGGTTGTGCTGCCTTCTGCTAGAGCTGTGGCTGTGATATCTTCTGCTGGCTGGTTCTGCATTCTCTCCTCCTCCTTCTCCTCATTTTCTTGTCGATCTCGATGTTGCTGGTGTTCATGTGCTCTATACAGCCTCCTGGCCATTGAGGCATGGACTCGACGGTATGCCATCTTGTCTTCGGATTGTGTGTCTTTGGACTTGTACAGCGTGGTGTAATAGGAGTGGCTCCAATCACCCAGTGTTACATTGGTATTGCTTCCAATAACATCTGAAATCGCCAAGCTGTGTTGGTTGAGAAACTGACTGCCATTCTGTCTTTTCGGTAAGATTGCATACTGAGATTTTTCTTCTACCTCACCATTCAGATGGTGGTGAAGGATGACCTTGACCCCATTGCCATTGGCGTCGCTTGTGTTACGATGATCATCGTCTCTCAGGCCTTCTTTCACGGCAGCTATTGCTTCATTGTCGAAAATGATGGAATCTTCACTTGCCATCTCTGGCAAATGCCCTCTGCATTCTGCTTTCCCACCCTTGAAACATGTTCCCCGATGTGTATAATCATGCTCGTCAAAAACAAGATGCAGGAGGTCCCTGCGTAGGTTTCTATCATGTAGCCATTCATGAGTTACTTGTTCTTGTTCGTTGGCTCCATCTCCGTCTCCGTCCGCATCCATTATAATGTGTTGTTGTTTCAGCGCTTCGGTAGGACTTCCTTCCTCTTCAAAATCAAAAGGGTAGCGAATCGCTGCTTGATCGAGCCATTCCTTTTTCATGTTTGTTGAAGAGTCTGGTGCGTCTTCTTTACTGCTATCTGCATGATCTTGAAGTGTTTGTTGACGTAAGTGACTAATACCCATGTTAATACACTCTGATGGCGAAAATGTTTTCCCACACTGTTTGCATTCCAATACTTTGCCCTTAACATCAAGGCAATGATCCTGGTGATGTGCTTTGCGAAGGATATTCTTATCTTCTACCTCCTGGAGTATTTCGTGCATAGGCATCGTAACAGGGCTATCTTCATCACAATTGTGAGTCACAACAAAATCAGTCCCATAGCTGGCACAGACAACTTTGTCAATGTATGATATGAGAGCATCCCTTGCGGCTTTCTTTTTTCTGTCATCACTATGAAATAGAGCATCTCTAATTTTGTTGAAGTCTTTTACCCATATTTGCCAGTGACTATGAAGTGTCTTCCTGCCTTGCTCTTCGTCAGTTCTTGAGTACGCTATTGGTACTCCGAACACGCCTAGTCGCCCTGTTTGTTTCTTTGGGTCCCAACCTATCAAACATTCTGTAATAATCTGCATCAAATGCTGGTAAACAAGAGAACATGCCCCTGGATACAGACGTCTGGTCTCCTTTCTCAGCTCAAAGTTGAATCTACATTCTTTCAAGTGGTCTTCGTCATCCCAGACACCAAGATTTGGCAGCACCACCTCCTTGCCAGCGTTGGCGAAGACTTGGACCCTGATGGTGCATTCATCACATGGAGTCGTAGTTAAGAAAATGGAATGGCCTCCGAAGTAGTTATCCATTGCGAAATGCTTGCGGCGATTTTGTTTGGCACTCAAAGCAGTGTACCCGACTGGTTAGAATGCCAACCATTCCCAAAATGCATTGCAAAGGCATCTCAATATTCGCGGAGTGGGGAGGGACCCATGAAGCGCTGAAATCGAAATCTATCTGTCGAATCGCATGATCTGGGTAAAATTGCGCGAAATCCTTAAAGTGGAAGATCGAAAATTATTGCGGGAAGGAATTTTGTTAGGGTTAGTCTTTGTTACATTTTGTTACCCCTGAAGTAAGTTCGAATCGTCACACAAATGTTACAGCGATTCTTTTTGCATCCTTTCGTTTGGCTTGATCGAATAAGTAGTAATGCTGCCCGCATAAGCTATGATACGGCTAGGCAATGCTAGAAAAAAGGATTTTATTACATATCTCAATATTTAGTGAGTAGTGAGAAGAATCTGCCGCTGACCCCATCGCCTGCCTCTCGCAGGCATGGGGTCAGCGTTCGAAAATCAAGATACCTGTGACTTCCTGAGGTTGCCGCTCATCGTTCGGCCTCAGCTACGTGCATGCGCCTCTAGAGTACTGCTTTATCTCTCCTCTTTTACTCGCACACGGTGCACCCTAGTTTGCACGCTGCCTCCACTGCCCTGATGTATTCTCCAGCCGTTCCATTTACCCTTTGGCGGGTTTGTTTTTGAAACAATGCCTGATCGAGTCTTTCATTTTGAGTTTTGACATCTTCTCGGCAAGTGACTGGCCGAATAAACTGGATTTGCAAGTGACCACGGCTGTCTCGTAACTGCGCTGCCGATTGAACATGTGGTTCAGCAAGAGGAGAAAGTCCCCCCTCATGAATTGAGGTTGAGGAAGCGAGAGTCGGCAGTAGTAACGATAGCATTCCACCGGAGATATGTGAGTCCTCCGCTTTGCCTTTGGCCCCCCTTGACCAAAAGGAAATTGCAGTGGCGCAATATTCTCGAGAAGAAGTTCTCTAAGATCTGCATACTTGCTACCATTGACCAGAAGTGTTGGCATTGTACGATCAATCATAGCTTTGGTAAACTTCTGGTTGGATTCGTAAACTCCTGTATCATCTTGCGGCTCATGGATGCTGGTAAAGTGGAACGAAGCTCCAGCAAACTTTGCTTCTAGATCTGGATCATGTTCTTGATCAGTACTGTTGGGTGTTTCTTCGTCGACGATAATGTTGGGCTGAGGGCACTGTGATGGTGCGGTAACTCCTTCATATCCTGGGTGGCCAGACTCATTAACGAACCATTCTAATATTTCCATCATTTTCTCTGTGTCAAGCCTTGCTCTTTTTTTCACTATTTCCTTCTGTTTCGGAGTCATTCGTCCACATAACACGACATAAACAAGCGGGTTTGCACCTGTTGTCAAGAAGTGATTCATTACAGAACCAGTATGGGTAAGATCAACCTCGAAAAAGCTAAAGTGACCACGGATAGCTTTGTGAGCACCAGCTGTATACGCGAATATGTAGGCGAAAGGGCGGACAGGAGCTAATAGCGAACACATCTGCTCTGTGATTTCCTCATTGGCAATGATATCCGTGGGGATGTGGCCGATGGCAAAGCCGTTACTAATGGCATACTTGGGCGGTGAATCGCTATCATTGTGCCACGCACTGTAACATTGGCTGCATGCCTCAAATGCTACACATCCGTTCTTGTTCTTGGTCTTCTTGGCTCTTGCACTGAGCCACTAGACGTCTAGTGGCTCAGTGGTACGACTTTCGTTTATGATCAGCAAAAGTACATCAACGAGCTCGCAGGTTCGGTTCCCAACCTCGGAAAGTGTTTATCCAGTGGCACTTCGCGCCAGATGCGCGACCGAGCGCACGCACAGATTGCGTGTCGAATAGAAGCGTTCCACAAGTCGCTAGCGTTTAGGGCCAAACAGCCCGGAAGCACTCAAAGCGTGCGTACTACCAGCCAGAAGCATGAGTAGTGCCTGCTCCTTGATGTACTTTTGCTGATCATATGCGAAAGTCGTACCACTGAGCCACTAGACGTCTAGTGGCTCAGTGGTACGACTTTAGCATATGACCAGCACTGAGCTGCCCTCTCCTCTGCGCTCATCGAGGCATTCTTGCGTTGACGATAGATCTTGTCTGCAGCGGCCTTCTTTGCCTTCTGAGCTGCCCTCTCCTCTGCGCTCATCGAGGCATGCTTGCGTTGACGATAGATCTTGTCTGCAGCGGCCTTCTTTGCCTTCTGAGCTGCCCTCTCCTCTGCGCTCATCGAGGCATGCTTGCGTTGACGGTAAAGCTTTACTCTAGCGGCGGCCTTAGCCCTTTGAGCTGCCCTCTCCTCTGGGCTGATAGAGGCATTCTTGCGTTGCCGTACAAGCTCTGTAGTATGACCGGCTCCATTAGTCTCCTCTGGATAGCTTGTCGACATCAGGTACATACACCAAGATTATCTTGACACACAAAGTTGACTCTCGGGTGAATTATTATTCCTTCAATGAAGAAATATAGTACCCTCTATGCATACTTGAACTTATTGAGTTCTCTATTGTTTTTTTTGAAAAATTATGAAGTTGTTTGTAATAATTTTAGGTTTTCGATCAATGGAATAGGGTGGACTATTCCTGATGAAATAGGCCAGGCTATTCCTATGTAAGTGAAAGTCGTGAAATGAGATTTTGCAAATACCGGTCAACATCTCTTGCGTGGGATGGACGGGTCGGCCCACGCGTACAATGTAACACGAACTATGTTGGAGCTCCTCAGATTTCCGGAATAAGCCTACGCTCGACTCAGTCGAAGCTTGGATAGCGCTTGGCGGGGGATGAAGAACCGATGAAGAAATGTGTGTCATACAATATCTTAGGAAATTATATAGGTAAATGTTGCATTATCGCTACCAAGACATCATTGAACCAACAATTGGAGTCTTCATACGCCGAGGGCAGAACCAAACAGCGTCGCTTGGAACCACGGGAGATACGATAGTAGTAGTTGCATTTGCTATGAAACATAAGTAAAGGGGCACAATGAGAACTGATTTGGAGCAAAGTCAAAGTACTGTTGCGCTTGAGAGCGGCATATATATCATTGAATATATGAACTAAAGTGTACCCAGTATGTAATATTGGCAAGGCCAATTCTATTGTAACCTATATATATGTAACAGTAACAGTAACAGAAATTTTAAAGTACGTCTGGTGGGCCCTCAAGAGGCGACATTATCTACGCTAAAGTGATAACGAACATGTGCTGCAGTAGCTATCATTTCCCAGATCGCACCCCAAGCCTGCTATCTTTCAAGCAGGCCAGGATTAACAACGTCAACCTATTCAGGTCGTTTGTGGTGTCGATTACTCGACTGGGTCGAAAACATCATCTATTCTCACTTGGTTTGGTTCAAGGCGTAACACTTCGCTGTCTGCTTGCTCACAACGGTTGATTTAAATAATGAGTTGCAGTTGCTATGAATCGCAAATGTAAAAGGGTGCACATGAGAACTGATTTTAAGCAAAGTACTGTTGCTGTTGCGCCTGAGGCATGTATGTATCATCGAATATATGAACTAAAAGTGTAGCCAGTATGATGTAATATTGGCAAGGCCGATTGTAGTGTAACCTAGTTTGCAGGCAGCATGAATACTTGGTCCGAACCTCAATACCAAACTTCCTCTTCCGTTCATTTCCGTTCCGGACTGTGAAGGGCAGGCAGCCTTCCGACTTTGACTGCTCATTCTTATTTAAGTCCAATTCATCACAGTCTCAGGATAAGCCTTCACAAGCTGAAAGATACTCCCCGTATACTCATCACTCTCTCTATCGACGACTTCACTGCTTTCAAACAAAAGATCAATTGGAAGCTCCTCCCAAGCATTTCGTTCCGATACCGATACGGCGTCATACTTTCTCAACAGCAGCGCTATCGTCTCATACTTTGCACCAAGACACGCATAATGGAGAGCAGTATTATCGTCGTGATCCAAAGCTTCGAGATTACTTGCATAATGGTTAACCAAGTACTGCACCACGCTAGCAGATTCGTGGTACGCACAGGCAACATGCAAGGGCAATGCGCCACTATTATCGGGAGATAGTACAGCCAGAGGAAATCCTCTTACCAGCAGCTTGATCGAGCCAAGCCTGACATTATTTCGAAGCGCTATGTGCAGTGGAAGTTGCCCATTGTCATCAGGCGTCGTCATGAAATGCCTGTCTTTGGATAGATGAGAGTAGATCCGCTCGCTATTGATGAATTCTCGTACTGGTTCATAACTACTCAATTCTTCCATTGATACGTTCATTTCATCGCTTTCGATAGCTTCAGGGTGTGAATCATAAATTGCCTTGATGATTTCCAGAGCAGCCCCTATATTTTCATGATTGAATTCCTGAAAAGAAGCCCAGGCAAGCAGCAGAGACAATCTTCCCCCCCAATTCCTTCTGCAACTTACCCTGGGATCGCAACTTAGCAAGAATTTAACGATATCAACAGCGTCTTCCTGACCGGCTCCTCGAGGAGACACACTAACCACGAAGCTATCAAGCAGCAACACTCCTCCTCGTTTAGTCATCGAGTTTATTGCGATGTGGATTGGATACAGTGCTTCACGCTCATCCACTGCTGCATGATTGATGCTATCTGGATAAAGATTGTACAAGTATTCGACTGTGGCGACAGGACCACCCATACAAGCATAATGGATTGGAAGCATACCATCGACACTAGCCATTCGCTCAGATCCAGGGTACGCTTCGATCAGCAATTGGCAAAGCTCCTTTGATTTTGACAATGCAGCGAAGTGAATTGGAAGATTCCCCCTATTGTTGGCGTGTTGAATTGATTCAGGATACAACTTGAGAAGTAGCTTCAAAAACTCACATGCTGCTTTTCCATCGAATTTTTTGTTAATGCATAAGCAATGAAGAGGCAAGTGGCCTTCAGCATCTTTCTCTCGAATGAACTCAGGATGAGCATCATAAATTGCCTCTATGATTTCAAGACCAGCCCCTATGTTTGAATCATTGCACTCCACAAGACAAGCCCAGAAAAGCAGAGACCTCCCCCCAACCTCCTGAAGTTTTACTTTAGGATCGCAACCCAGCAGGAATTTCACAACATCTACACGTAAACCCTCCATTGCGGAGTGAATAGGATACATTGCTCCCGATGCCGCATCATGGATTGCATCTGGGTAAAGTTTATATAAATATTCTACCGTGGTTACATTATTCTGCAAACACGCGAAGTGGATTGGAAGCATACCCATGGGACCAGCCATTCGCTCTGATCCTGGATACGCTTCGATTAACACACTCAAAAATTCGGGAGATGTTGTCCTATTGGCAGCGATGTGGATAGGAAGAAAGGTCCCATCATAAACTGCATGTCGGATGGATTCAGGGCACTTCTCGAGAAGTAGATGAAAAATTTCCATTGATTTTGTTTCGTCCAATGCGGGGTTATTGCACAAGATATGGAGGGGCATTTTACCGCCATCATCTTCACGGTGAACAGAATCGGGAGCTGCATCGATAAGCAGTTGAATTACGCCGAGTGGCACGTCGTCGTTATTACATGCATGGTGGAGAGGTTGTCGTCCATCTTCATCAGCATCATTAGCAGCGTCAGGAAAATATTCGAGAAGGTATTGAATTACTCCCTCAGTGATTTTCTCATTGCAGCACGCCAACCGAAAGAATCGATAGTTGCTCACTGTATTATTATGATGTAAAGTAGTCCCGTTAAAAAATCCAACGCAAGGAAAGCCAAAAATTTTGATGTGCCGCCCGGCATAACCGTTACGCCGGTTACGCCGGTTCATGCCGCCCGGCATATGCTTTACGCCGGGTCGGGCCGACCGGCACATCGATGTGCCGGGCGGCGGAACAGTCTATGGTATGATGTTGTAACATCTTCCTTCCTGCATCCTGTCAACACACCCACGCCCTACAATAAACTAAAACTAAATTATCACGAAGATTACATGTGGATTGATCTCTTGTGTATGCGGTGAAATCAAACAGAAAAATGCTTTCTTTTCCATTGATGATTTGATTGAGTGCCATTGTCGTTGAGCTGTTGTCGATGAAATGAGAGCGCTTCGTAGGAAGTGTTCAACAATGAAGGTGTTGGCTGCAGACACTGTGAAATAAAGCGGACAGTGTAACTCGATATGCCGGGTGGCATATCGATATGCCGGTTCATGCCGGGCGGCATAATCGTTACTCCGGTTTACGCCCGTTACGCCGGCCGGCATAACGGTTACGCCGGCCGGCATAACAATTGGCGATATGCGTTGAGATTTTATACGGGACTACTTGATATCAGGACTTTCCTCTCTTGAGTACCGGATGATGTGTAAAGCAGAAAGTGCGGGGAGCCCCCTTTCCCGCGCTCCCCTCGAACTGATCATTCACCGCTCAAAGCAACGGCAACCATGGTCGACGTTGCCGCCGCTGAATTAGACCAAGTTAATAGCTATATTATCCGCCTATCGGTGGCTGATTGTTACTATGGATTATTATGTTGATGTTATCGTACGTAGATCCACCAGAAACGCTCCTTGGGATGTTCAATGAGCCCTATTCAATGGCCGGCGCCGGCGCTCGCCGGACGTCACCGTCTAATATTGCCTCCATGCTGCCTTCCCTCGGCGGATTTGCCTGCGGCGAGAGCTTCAACTTAACATAATAATCCATAATAACGGTCAGCCACCGATCGGACGATAGTACGGCTATTAACTTGGTCTATTTCAACGGCGGCAACGGTGATCATGGTTGCCGTGCCTTGAGCGGCGTGGTTGGTGCTGATCAACCTGTTGACCGGCACTGACTTTCGCATCTGAGTTTGACCACGAGACGGTAAATCCTCTTTATTTTTTTGCGTGTCGTCGTCGCGGTGGAGATTTCCCGCCAAAATTTGAGTCATACCCTATTTATTTACCCTTGCTCCGCCCGACATGGTACATGGTGGAGGTGCGAGGGCGTGAGGAACAAGGAACAAGATGAAAAAAGGTTGAGTGCCGTGTTATCTCATTATTCTCACAACTGAGAAAAGGAGACATCCTATACTTCTTCGGATTCAACCCGTGTTCGTTGCAGAGGATGAAGAGGACCTTGAGTCGGGCTGAAACGTTTGCGCAGCAGATTCCTCTCCCGAATAGTTGTGTGTATTAGGTGGATGTGGCTTTGTATGAGTCACCGTAGTGGTATTTGGCTTTGGTTGCTCAGTGAAGCAGAGTATACAGTATGATGCTGGCGAAGCTAATTTTAGTGTCAGCTAGGTTGCAACCAGCAAGAATATGGTCTGAAATTCAGTATCAAACTTCCTCTTTCTCTCATTTTAGTTCCGTCTCGTGATATTGGCAAGGCCAACTTATCAAATTTCTCTTCCTCTCAGTTCCGTTCCGAGTCTGGAAGGGGAGGCACCCTTCTTGGCCTGCTGCTTCATTTTCACAAGCAGTTCACTACGATCTCTGGATAAGCCTTCACAAGCTGAAACATACTCCCAGTGTATTCGATACCGTCTCTATCGACGACATCACTGCTTTCCCACAACAGATCAATTGGAAGCTCCTCCCAAGCATTTTGTTTCGATACAGATACGGCGTCATACTTTTCTAGCAGCAGCGCTATCGTCTCGTACTTTGCACCACGACACGCGTGATGTAGAGCAGCATTACCGTCTTCATCCACAGCTTCGAGAGCAGCTGCATCAAGCTCAACCATATACTGCACAACGCTAGCAGATTCGTGGTACGCACAGGCAATGTGCAAGGGTAATGCACCGTTATCATCGGGAGATTGTACAGCAGGAGGACATCCTTCAACCAGCAGCTTGATCGAGCCAAGCCTGACATTATTTCGAAGCGCTGTGTGCAGTGGGAGTTGCCCATTGTCATCAGGTGTTGTTAACAGACGGAAGTCGCGGGCTTGACGAGAGTAGACTAGCTCGCCAGTAACGAATGTTTGTACTTGTGGATGATATATGTGACTACGACTCGTAAAGTCATAGGATTCAATTGCATGAGGGTGTGCATCATAAATTGCCTTGATGATTTTCAGAGCAGCCTCTATGTTTGCATCATTGTAGTCCTGCAAACAAGCATAGGCAAGCAGAGACGATTCCCTAGACAGAGACAAGGAAAAAAACAGAGACAATAAGTCTTGAGATTGAGAACGCTTCTGTAACTTCACCCCCCTCTCATCACAACCGAGTAGGAATTTCACAATATTAATAGCAGTTTCCGGATCTGTCCCATTTCTTCCAACCATAGAGCTTATTGCGATGTGGATTGGATACATTCCTTCTTGCCCTTCTGCTGCATAGTTGATGCCATCTGGATAAAGATTGTAAAAAAATTGGACTGTGGCGGCATTACCCATACACGCACAATGGATTGGAAGCATACCATCGATACTAGCCATTCGCTCAGATCCAGGGTACGCTTCGATCAGCAATTGGCAAAGCTCCTTTGATTTTGACAGTGCAGCGAAGTGAATTGGAAGTTGGCCTCTATTGTTTGTGTGTCGAATTGATTCAGGACACTTCTCGAGCAGTAACTTCAAAATATCACACGCAGCTATTCCATCGCATTGTCTTTGACCGAAATTGTAGAAGCGATGGAGAAGCAAATCACCTCCATCATTTTCTTCACGAATGAATTCAGGATGAGCATCACAAATTAACTCTATGATTTCAAGACAAGCCGCAATGTTTGTATTATTGTACTTCTGACAACAAGCCCCAGAGAAGCAGAGAACTGTTCTCAAACTCCTGCAACTTCACATTAGGATCGCAACTCAGCAGGAATTCCACAACGTCTACACGTGTGCACGCAACTGCGACGTGAATAGGATACAGTCCTGACGATGTTGTATGATTAATTGCAACTGGGTAAAAAGTGTATAAATATTCTACCGTGGTGGAATTATTCTGCCTGCACGCGAAGTGGAATGGCAGCATTCCTGTGCGATGAGTTATTCGCTCTGATCCTGGATACGCTTCTATCAACAAGCGGCAAAACTCAGGTGATTTTGTCTTCATGGTAGCGATGTGTATAGGGAGAAAGGTCTGATTATCTGCATGTCGAACCGATTCAGGGCACTTCTTGAGAAGTAGCTTCAAAATTTCCAATGCTCGCATTTCGTCCAAATCTTCGTTACTGCACAAGCAATGAAGAGGCATCATACCGTCATCATCTTTACGATGAACAGAATCGGGAGCTGCATCGATGAGCAGTTGAATTACGCCGAGTGGCACGTCTAAGCAGTAGCGCATGCGCAATGGAGTGGAAGTAACCCGTCATCATCAGCATAATTGACAGCGTCGGGAAAATATTCGAGAAGATATTGAATCATTCCCTCGGTGATTTTTTCATTGTTGCACGCTATCCGAAAGAATTTATAGTTGTTCACACGATGATGATTGTTATGATGAGGTGTCAACTCGTGGCGCTCAATTATTTCTCGTAGGAATTCCTCTGAAAGGCGGAGATAACAATTACAACATTGCAATAATTCCTCCGTTAGCAATTCAGCAGATTCAGATTCAGATTCAGATTGCCGGCTGTCATTATCACTCCCGCTCATCGTTGATAGCGATCGAATAGAGTTAAAGAATTGCTCAATTTCAAACTCTAGAGGCACAATAACTGACAACACTTGCAGCCGCAATATCAAACGATGATTACATCAACTTGTGCTTAGGAGAACGAGAGCGACCGAACCAACAGTAAACCGAGTTATGTACTACGTTTCTGTCAGTAGGGGAAGTTCACATCATCGCTACCATGCCATCACTTATCATCCATCATATGTACATCATAAGTACCTACTACCTCACCCTACATAGGATCTTCTGTCACATGTGGGAGTCCTCTTCAGAGGGACTCTGCACATGTGCAGAGAGCAGAGTCCCTCTGGCTGAAGAGGACTCCCACATGTGACAGAAGATCCTATGTAGGGTGCTACTACCTACCATTTAGCTAGAGAGGTAGGTGGGGCTTTTATTTCTGTGCTACGGTAAACTACGTATCACTGGTATTGTAAACAAGAAAGGTA
Organism: Skeletonema tropicum; assembly: GCA_037178625.1. NCBI lineage: Eukaryota > Bacillariophyta > Thalassiosirophyceae > Thalassiosirales > Thalassiosiraceae > Skeletonema > Skeletonema tropicum. Next base: position 173,143 of record JAWZXG010000030.1, read on the forward strand.
TCTGTAGATGGCTGAGAAGACTCTTGAGTCGACTGAGAGCTACTTCTTTGTGAAATAGATCTGCCACCTGTACTGTGTAATAAATATGAAATTTGGTCATCATTGAGCGATGATGTGGTGGTCGGGCCATTGTTGCTCTCATAGAGTGCTTGAATGGCAGCTAGTCCTGCTGAGCCGTTTGCCTTGCAAATGCAAATCGTTCTCCCGAATATTTGTGTGTAATAGGTGCTTGGGTCAGGGCTTTTGTAGGATCCCCCGTAGTGATAGTTTCGTTGTTTTGATTTCCAAATTGAGTCGGCTCGTTCTAGGATGTTTGATTTTGATGGGGTTCTAGTGAATGCTTGGTGAGCCATGTCTGAGGCGTTTGGGAATTTGGACTTGTCGATATTGTGGAGTGTTTTGTAGTCGCCATTTGGAGGTGTGCCATATAGGAAGTAATTTATTGTGGGTCCGAAGAGGCCTAGTGGGCTGATGGCGAAAGGAAGTAGTTGCATGTTATCTGAGTAAAGTTCTCCGATGATTTGTTCTCCGGTGAGTGTTATTTGTGATGAGCTGTCGGTGCGTGATGCATTTGAACCTCTGCCTCTTTGAAACTTGCTCTTCTCTGCCGAAAGGAGTGACGCGACGATATTGTTTGATTTAGCGTTACTTCCACCTCGGGATGGAGAAGGACAAGTGTCAGAGTTGCATGTGACCATGTCAAATCCAATTTTTGATAGTTTGCATCTGAAGTGGCTCTCGTTTGAGACTATTGGGAGGTTGAAATGGGTGTCGAATGGTTTAATGTTGGATTTTTTGATGCTGCGGACTAAGCCTGTAGTTTCTTTACAGATTTTTGTGTCTGTGAGTTGGATGAAGGGGATGAGTGTTTCCATCTCCTTGTGCCACATATCTCTCCATTTGTTGTGCATCTTCGTTTTTATTTGTTTGCTGAGGTGGCTGCATTGATATAGATGGTCTCCTTTTGTGTCGAAGTCTTGTTTGCAGAAGGGGCATTTGAGTTGTTCTGTTGTTTCCCAAATGTTCATACGTAAACAGCGGAGGAGGTTGAATCTGAAAAGGCGGTTGTCTTGTCTATTTTCTTCATCGCTTCTTGGAAGGTCTAGAAGTCCTTGACCCATCTTGCCGTCGATGATTTCCGCGATGTTGTGTGTGCTGTCGCTTGGGAGGTAGGTGATCATTTTTCTACACAGGCGAGAGGATGCTTCCTTGTTGATAATGTAGTGGTGTATTATTGATGAAGGTTGATATTCCTTGAGCTGTATCATCTCCGGTGCATATCTTTGCTATTGCCGGTGCAAATTTGTTGAAGATTTGGAAGGTGGTAGATGGATTGGTCTCTCTATTTGCATATCTCTTCATGTATTTCTGTGGGTCTCGTGTCTCGTCGGTCCGTCCATCCCGACTCCCGACCAAGATAATGAGAGCCGTTCGTTACTTCAAATGTCGTTTTATTGATGGTGAATGGCGGGCGGTGGCTAAAAAAAGTAATGGCGACAGCAATTTCACCCGCCTCTTTCTAGCTAACTCACTAATAAAACCCTTTTTACTCAAAGCGGGTGTCGCCATTACTTTTAATGGCGACACTAACTTTTCCGCACACAAAAGTAATGGCGACAACGGGCAAGCATATTTTACCCGTAATAATATCGGCCCGGCCACATTAAAATGGATCTTTTCGAGGCGCGCCAAATTTCAGACTGGATCTTTTGCAAAGGATAAGGACCATGTCGATGTCGACCTCGCCATAACAACTCCAGCGGAAGCAATATCGACTCCAGAACTTACTACTTATGCAGCAGCCGACAATCCATCTAATCACAATCACTCTCGATATCATTTTCGGAGAAGCGTAGCTAATCAGAAGTGCGAGGAAATTGCTCTGAAAGTTTATGCTCGTTTTTTGTTTTCCTCCGCTCTCGCTCACAAAGCAGCGCGGCAGTCAGTAGATAGAAATGAACGGAACCGAATGAATGCAACTCACATTATATCATCGCCGCAGGTTACCTGGCAGATTCTGCTCGATTTGTGAATTTGATCATAGGCTATTCGACAACACTGCACGGAATACAAAAATAGGCAAAAATGCATGTAGTTTGCGGTTCACGTAGATGCAGCAACTACAGAGAGAGGACCCATACTCTAGCAGCCACCGAAACCTCCTGCAGGGATGCATTTAATTGTCACCAGCCGCAACGCCAAAGATGACAGTGATTGATAATACAACAACAATAATGACAACACTGCTAAGTGTCTTGGTAAATAAATACAAACAGTGTCAGACGTCAGACCAGAGAGTAGACCGTACAAATCACCAGAGTGTAGAAACATTCAACAAATCAAGTAACAGTCTAGTCATAATAGATAGAAGGTTAAGATGGAATGCAACTCTAATGTCGGATGCCGGAGGCAATCAAAATCACTAGCGTAGAAGAGGAGAGGGAGAGATGCCTACAATAGATACGGTTCAGAAAACGATTTGAAACAAACGACAAGGAATCACTTCTCCACAATCGACTGGTATGGCAATCGTTCGACTGGCATGACAATCAATCATAATCTCGAGGAGGCTTAGAACAAGACATCTGACACACTGACCACATCCCGTGCATGCCCAGCCACGACGGATCAGAAGCCGCAATAAAGCATTATGTACTTTGATAGCATCCAAGAAGGTCCAGCATCAGCCGAGAGAAACAATGAAGCACCACAACTTAGTTGATATCAAGAACACAAAGGAGCAATAGGTTTACATTGTCTTTGGGGTATTTGGCTTGGATGCAAGTATGGGTCATGGCGTCACGCGTAACGTGTATGGTACAGATGGAACTGATGTGGTAGTATACCCTCTAATGAGCACGTGGCAATGATGTAAAGCATCGCAAGGCACAGCATGGAGCCCAACAAAAAATGACAACAATTAGAATCGAGCAAAAGCAGGTATAACTAGCTTGAAAGCTAGTGAAATCAAATCAGAGCATACATCAACATCCTCCTACCCTTTCTCCTCTTCTTTCCCCTTTCTTTCTTTCCTCTCTTTGTGCAGCATTTCAGCTGATCCGGCTGCGCCGGATCAAAAATTCACCGAGCCACAGATATCAAATATCTGCCATCATTGAAGCCTGGGAATGGACTCTCTTCCGGTATCTTGATACCGCTACGACAAGCACCCTTCCTGTTCACACGTGTCAAATAACAACCACGGTGAGAACCCGTGATTGATCCTCTCACACAAGATGCAAGATGACGTCGCACGTTGGTGCTCCATGCCATCATCACCTTTCGGAATAGCCCACTCTTACTCTTCTTTAGCTGTAAGCCTGCTGTAAGCTTTAGTAGTCACCATGATATCCAGTGCTCCTAGTGGTCTCTTCTCGCTCTAGTTGCACAACCAATACCGGTCTCCTTAATTGCTTGTGACATTATTTATCAGGCCTGAGCCAGATAGACGCAACATCTCTACGGAACAATTCAACAGTATCAGTAATAAGTAGGAGTAATAGACAGTAGATGATGATGCAATTATCCAACAGAGAAGATGATGATCGCACCATTGTTTCAAAATCGGTGCTCCTCTCAAACAATGGTACGTCACGTCATGTCCTGATGCTGACGCTGCTACCGAGGACGGTGCCGATGCATCATCATCATCCACATCCACATCCACATCCACGCGCACCGATTGTTCCTACACTGCCAGTAGCAGAAGCAAAGCATTAAACTTGATGATGATCAGCTGTGAAGAAAATCCTCCCTACGGTCCATCAAAAGACACGGCAGTGATGTTTTTGGAGCTCTTCTGTCAAGCATATGAAAAGAAGTGTTCTCTCAAAGAAGTACTGATCAGAGATAGAGAGCAGCAATATTCATTATTGGCTGAGTGCAACTACTACTTGACAATACGCATCACAATCTATCATGCACAATCAAACGACTATCCACTCACATCCTCCGAGTGGTCCAGCTACGATGGCATACTAATTCCAGGCTCCCTCTCTGCATCTGCAGCGTATGACAACACGAGTGTGGAATGGATTCTTGATACGTCGCCAGCGGGCTCAGGCAGCACTTCGACGCGGTCAAAAACCACGGATAGAGATGGGTATATGCTTATACTCTCGTGCAAATCCTGTTAGTTGTATATCTCGCCTGTATACAGGCTTATTGACATCCACGTCAATATATCCCGGGCTTTCAAACGAGCTGTGGTAGGAGAGACAACCCTCTCCCGTGGTCCCGACTGCGACGCTGTTTGGTTCTGCCCTCGGCGTATGAAGACTCCAATTGTTGGTTCAATGATGTCTAGGTAGCGATAATGCAACATTTACCTAATTTCCTAAGTGATATGATATGTGGAATGGATTGAGAAACTCCAATCTGTGATGCGGAATGAGGAGGTTGAAGACTATGGGAATTTGTTTTGGCCGTCAATGTTTTGCTCATGCGTTTGGAAGTAGTGAAGATCATATTATATTGGGAAAGAAGGAGGTAGAGGTGGTGAAATAGAAGAAGGTGGGCGAGCAATCAAGTGTCCAACTGGGTCCAAAGCAGGAAGGATATCGAGCCAACTCACAGAGGAGGGACGTCAATTACTCCTTATCGATGGCACCACCAGCAGCAACAGTGATAGTGATGAGTGCAGTATGGAACTGTTGTATACCCACGGAGACATGGTCCAATCCCTTCCAGAATTTGCCATTTCGTTAGGGGGCAATGCCAATGTTCCAATCGAAGCTTGTGCCTACTTCTCATCGAAGGAGGACAAGGTTCTATTTCAGAAGCAGCCTCAGCAACACACATTCGACAACCATGTCAACACATCATCATAATGGTGATGATTATGGTGACAATACCACTAATGACACTTCAACTTTGAGATCAACAACAGTACAACCATATGCATTCACCTTCCAAGCACACCCAGAATACATCTCTCCCACTGGATTCAACGTCAATTACATCAATACAGTTCAAGCAATGGAAGATCGGGGATATATTACACAGCAGGTATCGAAGGAGGCTTGTGAGGATGCAAGAGTGAACTTTGGGAAGGTGCGGGAGGATAGTTTGGAAGCAGTGATTGCGGTTGCTACGGCTCTTGGGTGGTTTTAGTGTGGATGGTGCTTTAGCATCGTGTGAAGAAAGAAGGATAAGCTCTTGGAGGTAGGAGCTGCTGGAAGTCCAGTGAGTGAAGGAACAATTGATCGTGTTTTGGATAGGCGATGATGATGAAATTGTTGTCGAGGTGAGTTCCTTCTTGTTGCAGTATTATTTGTTAGAGGAGGCGGACGAAAGATCATTCCAATTACTCACCTTTTGTTCTTCTCTCTCTCTCTCTCTTTCTTGATGGTATTATTTTAGTACGACTGCTTTGCAGAGCAGCGGCGATAATTCGATAGGGGAAATGTGATGCGGGTATGACAGGGAAGGCATGGTTTGAACGTGTAAGAATGATGATGGAGAAGCGAGCCGACCGGAGGCGGAGGGAGAAGAACCCACAACGTGATGCTGTATTGTGAGAGGTCCTCGTATCTTTCCAAGCACTGCGGCCACTTGTGTGGTGGCTTCCTTCGTTCATTACCAAAAGCAAAAGAGAGATCAACACGAGTGTCTATTCTTGTGCTTTCACACAACCACAGTTGTCACAACCGTGTGAACATCATGGTTATGCTGTTGTTGTTGTTGCTGCTGCTGCTGCTGCTGCTGCACGAGGAGAGCTTGAGATGAATAGGATGAAAATGTTGCCAGAGGTTCAATTGCAATTTGTGTTTGCAAGTATTCATCTAGAGATCAGCACAGCTCATTCACTTACTTTGGTACAATGTATATAGCGGTGGCATCGGTCTACGTCCATCTTAGTGAACCACTCCACAGAGAGGCTATTGGAGAGGAGTGAGTTACTGCAGTGGGGGCATGTTTGCTCGCTGACCTGACCCTACAGAGCCTTAAGCTATGCCTTATGATATCGTGGCCGTGGGATAGATTCAACGATATCGATATATTCATCAACGTCAAGTAATTGAGTTGCAAACTGAAGATGAAGTGCGTGAATGAACAATGCAATGCTAAAATGGCGAACTCGATGGGCCTGCGCGTAGGTACATGAGTAGGAGTAGGTCAATTATTAGGGAATGGAGTCCTCATTGGAGGGAGCTATATTCCAGCTTCCAGACCATGCAACACTTCATGAACAAGCAACACTACATATTAGAGAGGGACAAGAACAGTCTCCAGGGTAATCACGTTCACCTCATCAGCGACAAGATTCGAGGTGAGACGAAGAAGGCCAACAAGCCGGTAGACGTGTGCTGACGAGGACGAGGACGATCAAACTCGAACGGAGGCTGATTGAAGCGCAGCATCTTTTCGAATCACCAGAAGCTGGAGAACATAATGACTTTCATTTTCATGAATTCGTGCCAGTATCTCACTGATCAAAAAGATTTGTTCCCAATGCAGAATGTGTTCATATTTTTAGCCCGCAGAGATCGTAATCAAGCTACGAAGCTGAAGCCGTCACAATTAGCAGGCTTGGTTGAACCTCACATATTGTCTCCCTCTCAACGTCTTGTGCAATTGAGACTTTTCTCCCGGTGCTGTTGATTACAAATTTTATATCACCTCAAATCAAGTAATCTAAGCTCCAGAGGATGCTGCTCCTCCTGCAGATTTCAACAATGGGTCTCCTCGCAGCCGAAAGTAATGGTGGAGTTCAGCATTGTCACTGAGGACTAAGGGATAATTGTTGATTTTTCTTTATTTGATTAGATTGATTTACTTGATATTCTTTTCTTATTTCAATTGGATGCTGAGCAGCTGAGAGAGCACGTTCCCAGGGCTTTGACTTAGATGTAGATGGGTGGATGTGAATAAATGAGCTTGACACATGGCAATGGCAAGATTGAAGAACCGATGAGCAACTTAGAAGCAATCACGAGAGAGACGTTCGTATCCTGGTACAACTCAACAAACCGAGTTTGAAATCCGATCGAAGACCCCATCAAACCGACACAAGAAATCAAGCGTCATCGACCTCATATCAACTCAGGCCTTTGACAAGTAAAGCAGCAGGTCACCATGATACCCGGAACCATAACACCGGCTCAAGTCTGAAATGTCTTTCCTCGCCTCCAGCACTGTACTTCATCCAACTGGGAACAACAAGCCGCTCGAAAGTGTGTGTGTGTGTGTGTGTGTGTGTGTGTGTGTGTGTGTGTGTGTGTGTGTGTGTATCCGACAAGATCGCCATCCCCAACACGAACATCAACCAATCAATCATCTCCGCGGTCGACCGACTCCAACAGGGGGGAAAGGGTAGGACAACTGAAAATCAGTCAGAGAGTCAAAGGGATACGTTCTACATTCCACTTTCGAAGAAGAGAATGTCCAGCCAAAAGCTGACATGGGAAACCAGAACCCACACCCCAAACATTAGAATGAATGGGGGATTAAACTTTTTGACTCTCCGCTACAGATCCGACAATGTCCAAAAAGAAAGGATAAGGATCCAGCAAAGCACCCAACTACCAACACCAACACCAACTGAAGGCCCAACTGAAGAAAAGGATAAGGATCCAGCAGAAAGCATCCTCCAACTACCACCACCAACACCAACACCAACTGAAGGCCCAACTGAAGAAGACACACACACACAACACACACACTGCCGAACACACCAACGACCCCCTCTGAAATGTAGCAACTCGCCGAAACGAAACAAGACACACCGACTCATTGCCCCGCAAAGCCATCTCCACTGATCATTTGACCTCTTGCTGCATTTACCTTCAAACCAAAGCCTCCTCCACAAAGGTCTCTGACGCAATCCTTCTCACGTACAAATGATGTTCGCTTCAAATCATCAATCTCACAAGGTGCTGTACCGTACACCTTCTCTTTTCAATCTCTCCTTATCTTCCTTCTTTGTGTTCTTCGAGTCCAGTACCAGCCGTCCAAAGTGCACTGTAGCTCCTTCACCATCCTCCGTCTCCGAATATTCCTTCTGGCAGAGTAGATATCTTCCTCTTCCTCTTCCACCACCTCCTCTTCCACTGCTCTAGCATCAAACTCTGCTTGTGGCTGGGCCCTTCGCCTTCGCTCCGTTGCTTTGATAGCACTTTTCCGAGCGAGATAACGCTTGAAGGCTGTCTGAATTTTTGCAGCCGGCTTATCATTGTCCACAACAGCTTCCTCCTCTATTTCATCACCCTCGTCAACAGCTTCTGCTGCGTCGACAAAGTCAACTTCCTCCGCTTTTTCATCACCCTCTTCAGCTTCCACCACGAGGAAGACTTCTACTTCCTCGACCGAGTCGTCGTCAGGAGCTGCATCATCATCAGAATTACCATCCCATTCTTGGCCATGATTGGTATCAACCTTAAGCTCCGCTTGTGGCCTGGCCCTTGGCTTCATCGTGCGAGCGCTGGCACCTCTGAAGAAGGCCTGGATCACAGTGGCAGCGTCATCAGCATCCGGGAGCAAGGTCATCCCTACAACAAGATGTTCTTCCTCGGAATCGGAATCCGAATCGGAATAGGCAAACTCCAAATCAGAAGTGGCTCCGTTGGCAACTTCATCGCGGTGATGGAGAACAGAGATAGATGAAACGTTGTTGACGAATGGCTGATTCTGAAGCACATTCTTCTCTTGCACTGGAACAGCGGCTTTGTTGGTAGTATTGGTAGTAAATTGGTAGGCAGATGGAACTTGACCGCGATCAATCGTGTTCAACTTTTGGGCAGGAGCAGTCATCTTCTTCTTTTGAGCAGGCGGGGGGGATTCGTGGGCATCTGAGCGCCTCTTCTTCGAGACCTTCGCCTTGCTAGCAGTGGCCGTGGGTGGAGCAATTGTTGGTGTTGCAACTTCACCGTGATGTTTGTAGCGGAAGATTGGGGCGTCGTTGTTGCGTGAATTCTTCTGAGCCCTCTTCTTCTTTTGGGCTGGCACAGCCGATTGGTTGGAAGTAAAGTTGTTGGGTAGCTCCTGCCTCATCTTCTTCTCTTGAGAAGGCGGGTCGGATTCGAGGCGCCTCTTCTTTGATGCCTTCTTTGTACTTGTCGGCAGAATCGCCGGACGATGGTTGAAGATTTGAGGTGCAAACACGTTTGCTTCCCTACGTTGATTTGATCTTTTATTTGTCCTCCTCTTGGTCCTCTTGCTCACCTTGGTGGCATGAATGGCAGCAGACGGGTAGGCGGTGATGTTATTAGAGTTTGCCTCGACCTTGCGGCGCTTTTGATCATTGTTGATAGGGACACTGGTATGGTAATGTCCTCGGATGATTGTGTTTGGGTGAGTGTTCTCGGCTTGAGACGCCATGTTGTCTTTTGTATGAGTTGCTGTGTTTGATAATGACTAAAGAGCAAACAAACTGGAGAATGAATGAGCTCTTTACCAGCGGCAAGTGTAAATGAATGTCGATCAGTGAGCCATGATTCAATCATGCGGCCGCGGCCGGCCAGCGGCATGTCATGTACATAAAATTTGTGCTTTTTGCTTTTTGAGCGGACATTTCGTCAGTTGAAGTTTGAGTGTCTGAGTACCGGTTCCGTGACGTCACAACTTTAGCGGATCACAGACGTACTCATATATGCCCTACCGATGCCACTTGCCACTCTTCTACTTCTTATGAATGCTATTATCTCTTCCGCCGATGGATCTACCAACATATTATACAGCAAGCGCCGCCAAGAACCCTTCCGAGTCGAAATGATGAAGGAGGGATAACTTACCTGGCGCCTATGGTGCCTCGGTCTCGGTTCGCTGGTGAAAATAACGAACTTTCCGCACATTCGACACAACATGATTATACGGCAACATCTCCATGGACTCTGGCTCTGTGCTCCTCTACAGTGCTACTCACCAATCAATCATATCGACAATACAGCAATACAGCAATATGCAATTATGCGAGCGGACGGGGTTGTTATCGGTCAGGGTTACCGTTCTGCTCATTCATTATTGCAAGACGGCAGACGTGATTTTTATTTCAATCGACACAATCCACGTAGCGCTCTAGTAGGGGCCTTGGCCAGCATATGCTTTGGACGCATTTTGTCGTAAGAGGGGTGCTGCGTTACTTAGATTACTTAGTTCACAGTCAAAGCGTCACACTTCAATTGATTATTTATCCTCGGAAGACAATTTAGAACAACACTCTAGAGGGGAGCAACGAACCAGGGGCAGGGGTCAACTCGTTTGGAACTTCGAGTTTATTGCGAGTTAGGCAAGGGTGGATGTACCTACTAAGTCTATGATAACGTCTGTTGACGGAGCTACTCTCATTATCTTCGTAGGAATTACCGTCGTCGCCCATTATTGCTGACTCATATCGTGTAGGCTTTGAAGCTTGGCGGTAAGATTGCAGATGGATTGCAGTACCGACGTAAAGAAGGAGAAGAAGGTATCTGACATGATGATGATGACAAGGATTAACGCTGAAAAATATTGTCTTGACGCCATTTGAGGGGGAGTATTTGGCGACATTCATTGATTTGTCGGATGCAGTGATATGTTGTGAAGAACAGACATTTGATGAGAAGAAGCGGGTAGATTTGATGAATCTAGGGATTGTTTTGAACCAATTGTTTCAGACAGATGGGGGAGGGAGTGCTACTAGTACCAGTAGTGGTCATGTTGTGTCAAGCAATGAAGAGAAGAGAATGGCCGTGCCATGATGATGAATAAGTACTTAGAACTTTGATGATCAATTTGATGCCTGCCTTAAGTGTATAAGTACATACTTCGACTTCCTCATATCTCTCCAAGCACTGCAGCCAGTTCTGTGGGCTTCCTTCGTTCATTACCAAAAGATAGATCAATGTTCAATGTGAGTGTCTATTCTTGTGCTTTCACACAACCATCCGCCCACCCCCAAAATTCACTTCCTCCAGCAGTTTGGCCTTGCTTGCACCAAAGCCTTCGCGTTCCACATCCGTCGACCCATTCCTGCCCAGCAGGCACCACAAGCGTCTTCGGGACCAGGCGTCTTCGGGACCAGCCCGAGCTCCTCCTGGTTTAAGTTCACCTTTCTCTACTGGCACTAGTGCCTAGGGAGTATTAAATAATCTATCTATCAATTTGATGCCGCCTTAAGTCACAGTACTTCAGTACTTACTTTGACTCAGACAGCAGCATACCAAGTATCGCTGTATGGCCCCGATGTGACCATAAGTAGCATACCAGTGGGCAGCACCGCTTCCCTTCTGCTCAGAGAAGTTACACACCCTACATAGGATCTTCAGACACCTGTCTGAGTCACTTGGGAGGTCTCAGCACGTAAGAGGACTCCCATTTATGACAGAAGACACACCCTACATAGGATCTTCAGACACCTGTCTGAGTCACTGGGGAGGACTCAGCTCTGCTCTATCTATCTCTGCGTGCATAAATGCAGAGTCCCTCTGAAGAGGACTCCCATTTATGACAGAAGATCCTATGTAGGGTGGAAGTTACATAAGACTGTGGGCCAGGTTGGTACTACCTACGGTAGGGGACCACGTTGGAATCCCTGGAGTGTTCTTTTGCTACTTTTGCCTTTCATTTTGGCCCCTATATACCTGCCTACAATAGGTACGATACAAATAATGCAATGCACTTACTACAATACCCGCCTTCGCCCTTTCTTTTGCTCGGCCTTCCTTGATGAGCGAATTTCGCTTCACTTGAGAGAAGTCGCGATGAAGAAGCGGCTGCGTTGTATTGGTATTGTGCGTCTCATTCATCGTCCGTCTATCTTTACCTTCAGTCATCCAAACGTATACGAAAGATGTCAAGAGTTCAACCTGCTGATCCTGCTTTGGCTCCATCTTCATGAGAAGCGTTTCCCCCTACTCCTGATATATCGTAGATCGAAGATGATAATAACTTAACAAATATCTACGATATAACCTCCCAAACGCGTCTACTGGTCCACTAGACTAGCTATTTGGGTGCGATCTGGGAAATATAGCTACTGCAGCACATGTTCGTTATCACTTAGCATAGATAATGTCGCCTCTTGAGGGCTCACCAGACGTACTTTAAAATTTCTGTTACATAAATATAGCTATTTGCGCTGCTGAGCCGAGTGCCGAGTGCAATGCTTCCCAGGAAGAGTTCAATCTGCTGAGACCAGATTGGCCCCAGCTCGATTCGAATTCGAATCCGTTCACACATCACATCATAGTGAAACTGTTTCTGTGTAGTCAGTCCTCTCCTGAGCTGAGAATGACGAGCAATACATATACATACATCGAGTGATGGATCTTCTGTTATCAGTTTCGAATTGCTCAAGAATTGTGGCACAGCTCACACAAGAATTATTGTGCCAAACACAATCAATTCAGCTAGCTCTCTGGGGCAATGTTGAGCTTCTATATCAAGGTAAGTTAAGATTGCGCCAGGTCTGCCGAAATAGTAAGTTAAGCCATCACATCACTTGAGTGACTTGCCCCACGGCTGACCTCGTGTCAAGCTTCGTCTTGAGCTTGAGTTAAAGAAGTAGAGTTTCGTCGAGCAAAGCAGAGATTGCCCATTTGGTTTGATATCTTCAAAGGAATAAGAAGAAGACAACGGAGAAGAATCCAAACGTGATGTTGTTATTGAGAGATGTCCTCATATCTTTCCAAGCACTGCGGCCAACGGCCAGTTGTGTGGTGAATTCCTTCGTTCATTACCAAAAGAGAGATCAACGTGAGTGTCTATTCTTGTGCTTTCACACAAGAGCGGCGTGGAGCTTGGAAGACAAAAAATTGAGATGATCCTGAAGAACAGCAGTATTGCTCGACAAGGAAAAGATGCCATCCACTTCCATAACACTAAACGAATCATGTAAATTTCGTAATCTCACTAATATACAGGTGACAATCTTCATATTCGAATCTATCGACTTCTTCTCATCATTGCTGCTGTATCACCTCCATCGGAAGAGGGGTTGTTCGGAGTACTTCTACTTATATAATAGCGAGGATCAGATCGATAAATAAATACAAAATTAATCAGATTAGATATCTACACGAGTATAATCTGGACCTGCTTAGGTACAATGTTGATTGTTATTCATCAGATGTTGTTGTTGTTGTTGTTGCTGCTGCTGTTGACTCGTTTGATAATTATAATTATTTGGTTTCACATCAACGCTGTGTAGTTGTGGAGAGGAGCGCGAGACATTATTTGGAGAACTGCCGGCCATATCCATATCACTTTTATCATTTCGCTGCGGGTGCGGGCTTTTGGTTGTTGCAGTTGTCGCAACCGTGTGATCGAGAAGAGCCTGAGCCTGAGATGAGTAGGACGAACATGTTGTCGGCGGATGCATTGCAATAATTTGTGCGTGTTGACAAGAAGGGTTTATCTAGAGATCAGCGCAGTGAATGAACAATGCACAATGCAATGCTAAAATGGCGAACTCGATGGGCCTGCGTGTAGGTATATGAGTAGGTCGATTGCCAGGGAATGGAGGGTGACAATCTTCATATTCGAATCTATCGACTTCTTCTCATCATTGCTGCTGTATCACCTCCATCGGAAGAGGAGTTGTTCGAAGTACTTCTACTTATATAATAGCGAGGATCAGATTGCATGGTGAGACAAACGTTATGAATTTCACCCTTGATGATTTTTGTAGCATTGCGTGATATATAATGATGATTGTTATTCGTCAGATGTTGTTGTTGTTGTTGCTGCTGCTGTTGACTCGTTTGATAATTATAATTATTTGGTTTCACATCAACGCTGTGTAGTTGTGGAGAGGAGCGCGAGACATTATTTGGAGAACTGCCGGCCATATCCATATCACTTTTATCATTTCGCTGCGGGTGCGGGCTTTTGGTTGTTGCAGTTGTCGCAACCGTGTGATCGAGAAGAGCCTGAGCCTGAGATGAGTAGGACGAACATGTTGTCGGCGGATGCATTGCAATAATTTGTGCGTGTTGACAAGAAGGGTTTATCTAGAGATCAGCGCAGTGAATGAACAATGCACAATGCAATGCTAAAATGGCGAACTCGATGGGCCTGCGTGTAGGTATATGAGTAGGTCGATTGCCAGGGAATGGAGGGTGACAATCTTCATATTCGAATCTATCGACTTCTTCTCATCATTGCTGCTGTATCACCTCCATCGGAAGAGGAGTTGTTCGAAGTACTTCTACTTATATAATAGCGAGGATCAGATCGCATGGTGAGACAAACGTTATGAATTTCACCCTTGATGATTTTTGTAGCATTGCGTGATATATAATGATGATTGTTATTCGTCAGATGTTGTTGTTGTTGTTGCTGCTGCTGTTGACTCGTTTGATAATTATAATTATTTGGTTTCACATCAACGCTGTGTAGTTGTGGAGAGGAGCGCGAGACATTATTTGGAGAACTGCCGGCCATATCCATATCACTTTTATCATTTCGCTGCGGGTGCGGGCTTTTGGTTGTTGCAGTTGTCGCAACCGTGTGATCGAGAAGAGCCTGAGCCTGAGATGAGTAGGACGAACATGTTGTCGGCGGATGCATTGCAATAATTTGTGCGTGTTGACAAGAAGGGTTTATCTAGAGATCAGCGCAGTGAATGAACAATGCACAATGCAATGCTAAAATGGCGAACTCGATGGGCCTGCGTGTAGGTATATGAGTAGGTCGATTGCCAGGGAATGGAGGGTGACAATCTTCATATTCGAATCTATCGACTTCTTCTCATCATTGCTGCTGTATCACCTCCATCGGAAGAGGAGTTGTTCGAAGTACTTCTACTTATATAATAGCGAGGATCAGATCGCATGGTGAGACAAACGTTATGAATTTCACCCTTGATGATTTTTGTAGCATTGCGTGATATATAATGATGATTGTTATTCGTCAGATGTTGTTGTTGTTGTTGCTGCTGCTGTTGACTCGTTTGATAATTATAATTATTTGGTTTCACATCAACGCTGTGTAGTTGTGGAGAGGAGCGCGAGACATTATTTGGAGAACTGCCGGCCATATCCATATCACTTTTATCATTTCGCTGCGGGTGCGGGCTTTTGGTTGTTGCAGTTGTCGCAACCGTGTGATCGAGAAGAGCCTGAGCCTGAGATGAGTAGGACGAACATGTTGTCGGCGGATGCATTGCAATAATTTGTGCGTGTTGACAAGAAGGGTTTATCTAGAGATCAGCGCAGTGAATGAACAATGCACAATGCAATGCTAAAATGGCGAACTCGATGGGCCTGCGTGTAGGTATATGAGTAGGTCGATTGCCAGGGAATGGAGGGTGACAATCTTCATATTCGAATCTATCGACTTCTTCTCATCATTGCTGCTGTATCACCTCCATCGGAAGAGGAGTTGTTCGAAGTACTTCTACTTATATAATAGCGAGGATCAGATCGCATGGTGAGACAAACGTTATGAATTTCACCCTTGATGATTTTTGTAGCATTGCGTGATATATAATGATGATTGTTATTCGTCAGATGTTGTTGTTGTTGTTGCTGCTGCTGTTGACTCGTTTGATAATTATAATTATTTGGTTTCACATCAACGCTGTGTAGTTGTGGAGAGGAGCGCGAGACATTATTTGGAGAACTGCCGGCCATATCCATATCACTTTTATCATTTCGCTGCGGGTGCGGGCTTTTGGTTGTTGCAGTTGTCGCAACCGTGTGATCGAGAAGAGCCTGAGCCTGAGATGAGTAGGACGAACATGTTGTCGGCGGATGCATTGCAATAATTTGTGCGTGTTGACAAGAAGGGTTTATCTAGAGATCAGCGCAGTGAATGAACAATGCACAATGCAATGCTAAAATGGCGAACTCGATGGGCCTGCGTGTAGGTATATGAGTAGGTCGATTGCCAGGGAATGGAGGGTGACAATCTTCATATTCGAATCTATCGACTTCTTCTCATCATTGCTGCTGTATCACCTCCATCGGAAGAGGAGTTGTTCGAAGTACTTCTACTTATATAATAGCGAGGATCAGATCGCATGGTGAGACAAACGTTATGAATTTCACCCTTGATGATTTTTGTAGCATTGCGTGATATATAATGATGATTGTTATTCGTCAGATGTTGTTGTTGTTGTTGCTGCTGCTGTTGACTCGTTTGATAATTATAATTATTTGGTTTCACATCAACGCTGTGTAGTTGTGGAGAGGAGCGCGAGACATTATTTGGAGAACTGCCGGCCATATCCATATCACTTTTATCATTTCGCTGCGGGTGCGGGCTTTTGGTTGTTGCAGTTGTCGCAACCGTGTGATCGAGAAGAGCCTGAGCCTGAGATGAGTAGGACGAACATGTTGTCGGCGGATGCATTGCAATAATTTGTGCGTGTTGACAAGAAGGGTTTATCTAGAGATCAGCGCAGTGAATGAACAATGCACAATGCAATGCTAAAATGGCGAACTCGATGGGCCTGCGTGTAGGTATATGAGTAGGTCGATTGCCAGGGAATGGAGGGTGACAATCTTCATATTCGAATCTATCGACTTCTTCTCATCATTGCTGCTGTATCACCTCCATCGGAAGAGGAGTTGTTCGAAGTACTTCTACTTATATAATAGCGAGGATCAGATCGCATGGTGAGACAAACGTTATGAATTTCACCCTTGATGATTTTTGTAGCATTGCGTGATATATAATGATGATTGTTATTCGTCAGATGTTGTTGTTGTTGTTGCTGCTGCTGTTGACTCGTTTGATAATTATAATTATTTGGTTTCACATCAACGCTGTGTAGTTGTGGAGAGGAGCGCGAGACATTATTTGGAGAACTGCCGGCCATATCCATATCACTTTTATCATTTCGCTGCGGGTGCGGGCTTTTGGTTGTTGCAGTTGTCGCAACCGTGTGATCGAGAAGAGCCTGAGCCTGAGATGAGTAGGACGAACATGTTGTCGGCGGATGCATTGCAATAATTTGTGCGTGTTGACAAGAAGGGTTTATCTAGAGATCAGCGCAGTGAATGAACAATGCACAATGCAATGCTAAAATGGCGAACTCGATGGGCCTGCGTGTAGGTATATGAGTAGGTCGATTGCCAGGGAATGGAGGGTGACAATCTTCATATTCGAATCTATCGACTTCTTCTCATCATTGCTGCTGTATCACCTCCATCGGAAGAGGAGTTGTTCGAAGTACTTCTACTTATATAATAGCGAGGATCAGATCGCATGGTGAGACAAACGTTATGAATTTCACCCTTGATGATTTTTGTAGCATTGCGTGATATATAATGATGATTGTTATTCGTCAGATGTTGTTGTTGTTGTTGCTGCTGCTGTTGACTCGTTTGATAATTATAATTATTTGGTTTCACATCAACGCTGTGTAGTTGTGGAGAGGAGCGCGAGACATTATTTGGAGAACTGCCGGCCATATCCATATCACTTTTATCATTTCGCTGCGGGTGCGGGCTTTTGGTTGTTGCAGTTGTCGCAACCGTGTGATCGAGAAGAGCCTGAGCCTGAGATGAGTAGGACGAACATGTTGTCGGCGGATGCATTGCAATAATTTGTGCGTGTTGACAAGAAGGGTTTATCTAGAGATCAGCGCAGTGAATGAACAATGCACAATGCAATGCTAAAATGGCGAACTCGATGGGCCTGCGTGTAGGTATATGAGTAGGTCGATTGCCAGGGAATGGAGGGTGACAATCTTCATATTCGAATCTATCGACTTCTTCTCATCATTGCTGCTGTATCACCTCCATCGGAAGAGGAGTTGTTCGAAGTACTTCTACTTATATAATAGCGAGGATCAGATTCGCATGGTGAGACAAACGTTATGAATTTCACCCTTGATGATTTTTGTAGCATTGCGTGATATATAATGATGATTGTTATTCGTCAGATGTTGTTGTTGTTGTTGCTGCTGCTGTTGACTCGTTTGATAATTATAATTATTTGGTTTCACATCAACGCTGTGTAGTTGTGGAGAGGAGCGCGAGACATTATTTGGAGAACTGCCGGCCATATCCATATCACTTTTATCATTTCGCTGCGGGTGCGGGCTTTTGGTTGTTGCAGTTGTCGCAACCGTGTGATCGAGAAGAGCCTGAGCCTGAGATGAGTAGGACGAACATGTTGTCGGCGGATGCATTGCAATAATTTGTGCGTGTTGACAAGAAGGGTTTATCTAGAGATCAGCGCAGTGAATGAACAATGCACAATGCAATGCTAAAATGGCGAACTCGATGGGCCTGCGTGTAGGTATATGAGTAGGTCGATTGCCAGGGAATGGAGGGTGACAATCTTCATATTCGAATCTATCGACTTCTTCTCATCATTGCTGCTGTATCACCTCCATCGGAAGAGGAGTTGTTCGAAGTACTTCTACTTATATAATAGCGAGGATCAGATTGCATGGTGAGACAAACGTTATGAATTTCACCCTTGATGATTTTTGTAGCATTGCGTGATATATAATGATGATTGTTATTCGTCAGATGTTGTTGTTGTTGTTGCTGCTGCTGTTGACTCGTTTGATAATTATAATTATTTGGTTTCACATCAACGCTGTGTAGTTGTGGAGAGGAGCGCGAGACATTATTTGGAGAACTGCCGGCCATATCCATATCACTTTTATCATTTCGCTGCGGGTGCGGGCTTTTGGTTGTTGCAGTTGTCGCAACCGTGTGATCGAGAAGAGCCTGAGCCTGAGATGAGTAGGACGAACATGTTGTCGGCGGATGCATTGCAATAATTTGTGCGTGTTGACAAGAAGGGTTTATCTAGAGATCAGCGCAGTGAATGAACAATGCACAATGCAATGCTAAAATGGCGAACTCGATGGGCCTGCGTGTAGGTATATGAGTAGGTCGATTGCCAGGGAATGGAGGGTGACAATCTTCATATTCGAATCTATCGACTTCTTCTCATCATTGCTGCTGTATCACCTCCATCGGAAGAGGAGTTGTTCGAAGTACTTCTACTTATATAATAGCGAGGATCAGATCGCATGGTGAGACAAACGTTATGAATTTCACCCTTGATGATTTTTGTAGCATTGCGTGATATATAATGATGATTGTTATTCGTCAGATGTTGTTGTTGTTGTTGCTGCTGCTGTTGACTCGTTTGATAATTATAATTATTTGGTTTCACATCAACGCTGTGTAGTTGTGGAGAGGAGCGCGAGACATTATTTGGAGAACTGCCGGCCATATCCATATCACTTTTATCATTTCGCTGCGGGTGCGGGCTTTTGGTTGTTGCAGTTGTCGCAACCGTGTGATCGAGAAGAGCCTGAGCCTGAGATGAGTAGGACGAACATGTTGTCGGCGGATGCATTGCAATAATTTGTGCGTGTTGACAAGAAGGGTTTATCTAGAGATCAGCGCAGTGAATGAACAATGCACAATGCAATGCTAAAATGGCGAACTCGATGGGCCTGCGTGTAGGTATATGAGTAGGTCGATTGCCAGGGAATGGAGGGTGACAATCTTCATATTCGAATCTATCGACTTCTTCTCATCATTGCTGCTGTATCACCTCCATCGGAAGAGGAGTTGTTCGAAGTACTTCTACTTATATAATAGCGAGGATCAGATCGCATGGTGAGACAAACGTTATGAATTTCACCCTTGATGATTTTTGTAGCATTGCGTGATATATAATGATGATTGTTATTCGTCAGATGTTGTTGTTGTTGTTGCTGCTGCTGTTGACTCGTTTGATAATTATAATTATTTGGTTTCACATCAACGCTGTGTAGTTGTGGAGAGGAGCGCGAGACATTATTTGGAGAACTGCCGGCCATATCCATATCACTTTTATCATTTCGCTGCGGGTGCGGGCTTTTGGTTGTTGCAGTTGTCGCAACCGTGTGATCGAGAAGAGCCTGAGCCTGAGATGAGTAGGACGAACATGTTGTCGGCGGATGCATTGCAATAATTTGTGCGTGTTGACAAGAAGGGTTTATCTAGAGATCAGCGCAGTGAATGAACAATGCACAATGCAATGCTAAAATGGCGAACTCGATGGGCCTGCGTGTAGGTATATGAGTAGGTCGATTGCCAGGGAATGGAGGGTGACAATCTTCATATTCGAATCTATCGACTTCTTCTCATCATTGCTGCTGTATCACCTCCATCGGAAGAGGAGTTGTTCGAAGTACTTCTACTTATATAATAGCGAGGATCAGATCGCATGGTGAGACAAACGTTATGAATTTCACCCTTGATGATTTTTGTAGCATTGCGTGATATATAATGATGATTGTTATTCGTCAGATGTTGTTGTTGTTGTTGCTGCTGCTGTTGACTCGTTTGATAATTATAATTATTTGGTTTCACATCAACGCTGTGTAGTTGTGGAGAGGAGCGCGAGACATTATTTGGAGAACTGCCGGCCATATCCATATCACTTTTATCATTTCGCTGCGGGTGCGGGCTTTTGGTTGTTGCAGTTGTCGCAACCGTGTGATCGAGAAGAGCCTGAGCCTGAGATGAGTAGGACGAACATGTTGTCGGCGGATGCATTGCAATAATTTGTGCGTGTTGACAAGAAGGGTTTATCTAGAGATCAGCGCAGTGAATGAACAATGCACAATGCAATGCTAAAATGGCGAACTCGATGGGCCTGCGTGTAGGTATATGAGTAGGTCGATTGCCAGGGAATGGAGGGTGACAATCTTCATATTCGAATCTATCGACTTCTTCTCATCATTGCTGCTGTATCACCTCCATCGGAAGAGGAGTTGTTCGAAGTACTTCTACTTATATAATAGCGAGGATCAGATCGCATGGTGAGACAAACGTTATGAATTTCACCCTTGATGATTTTTGTAGCATTGCGTGATATATAATGATGATTGTTATTCGTCAGATGTTGTTGTTGTTGTTGCTGCTGCTGTTGACTCGTTTGATAATTATAATTATTTGGTTTCACATCAACGCTGTGTAGTTGTGGAGAGGAGCGCGAGACATTATTTGGAGAACTGCCGGCCATATCCATATCACTTTTATCATTTCGCTGCGGGTGCGGGCTTTTGGTTGTTGCAGTTGTCGCAACCGTGTGATCGAGAAGAGCCTGAGCCTGAGATGAGTAGGACGAACATGTTGTCGGCGGATGCATTGCAATAATTTGTGCGTGTTGACAAGAAGGGTTTATCTAGAGATCAGCGCAGTGAATGAACAATGCACAATGCAATGCTAAAATGGCGAACTCGATGGGCCTGCGTGTAGGTATATGAGTAGGTCGATTGCCAGGGAATGGAGGGTGACAATCTTCATATTCGAATCTATCGACTTCTTCTCATCATTGCTGCTGTATCACCTCCATCGGAAGAGGAGTTGTTCGAAGTACTTCTACTTATATAATAGCGAGGATCAGATTGCATGGTGAGACAAACGTTATGAATTTCACCCTTGATGATTTTTGTAGCATTGCGTGATATATAATGATGATTGTTATTCGTCAGATGTTGTTGTTGTTGTTGCTGCTGCTGTTGACTCGTTTGATAATTATAATTATTTGGTTTCACATCAACGCTGTGTAGTTGTGGAGAGGAGCGCGAGACATCATTTGGAGAACTGCCGGCCATATCCATATCACTTTTATCATTTCGCTGCGGGTGCGGGCTTTTGGTTGTTGCAGTTGTCGCAACCGTGTGATCGAGAAGAGCCTGAGCCTGAGATGAGTAGGACGAACATGTTGTCGGCGGATGCATTGCAATAATTTGTGCGTGTTGACAAGAAGGGTTTATCTAGAGATCAGCGCAGTGAATGAACAATGCACAATGCAATGCTAAAATGGCGAACTCGATGGGCCTGCGTGTAGGTATATGAGTAGGTCGATTGCCAGGGAATGGAGGGTGACAATCTTCATATTCGAATCTATCGACTTCTTCTCATCATTGCTGCTGTATCACCTCCATCGGAAGAGGAGTTGTTCGAAGTACTTCTACTTATATAATAGCGAGGATCAGATCGCATGGTGAGACAAACGTTATGAATTTCACCCTTGATGATTTTTGTAGCATTGCGTGATATATAATGATGATTGTTATTCGTCAGATGTTGTTGTTGTTGTTGTTGCTGCTGCTGTTGACTCGTTTGATAATTATAATTATTTGGTTTCACATCAACGCTGTGTAGTTGTGGAGAGGAGCGCGAGACATTATTTGGAGAACTGCCGGCCATATCCATATCACTTTTATCATTTCGCTGCGGGTGCGGGCTTTTGGTTGTTGCAGTTGTCGCAACCGTGTGATCGAGAAGAGCCTGAGCCTGAGATGAGTAGGACGAACATGTTGTCGGCGGATGCATTGCAATAATTTGTGCGTGTTGACAAGAAGGGTTTATCTAGAGATCAGCGCAGTGAATGAACAATGCACAATGCAATGCTAAAATGGCGAACTCGATGGGCCTGCGTGTAGGTATATGAGTAGGTCGATTGCCAGGGAATGGAGGGTGACAATCTTCATATTCGAATCTATCGACTTCTTCTCATCATTGCTGCTGTATCACCTCCATCGGAAGAGGAGTTCTTCGAGAGGAGTTACTTCTACTTATATAATAGCGAGGATCAGATTCGCATGGTGAGACAAACGTTATGAATTTCACCCTTGATGATTTTTGTAGCATTGCGTGATATATAATGATGATTGTTATTCGTCAGATGTTGTTGTTGTTGTTGCTGCTGCTGTTGACTCGTTTGATAATTATAATTATTTGGTTTCACATCAACGCTGTGTAGTTGTGGAGAGGAGCGCGAGACATCATTTGGAGAACTGCCGGCCATATCCATATCACTTTTATCATTTCGCTGCGGGTGCGGGCTTTTGGTTGTTGCAGTTGTCGCAACCGTGTGATCGAGAAGAGCCTGAGCCTGAGATGAGTAGGACGAACATGTTGTCGGCGGATGCATTGCAATAATTTGTGCGTGTTGACAAGAAGGGTTTATCTAGAGATCAGCGCAGTGAATGAACAATGCACAATGCAATGCTAAAATGGCGAACTCGATGGGCCTGCGTGTAGGTATATGAGTAGGTCGATTGCCAGGGAATGGAGGGTGACAATCTTCATATTCGAATCTATCGACTTCTTCTCATCATTGCTGCTGTATCACCTCCATCGGAAGAGGAGTTGTTCGAAGTACTTCTACTTATATAATAGCGAGGATCAGATTCGCATGGTGAGACAAACGTTATGAATTTCACCCTTGATGATTTTTGTAGCATTGCGTGATATATAATGATGATTGTTATTCGTCAGATGTTGTTGTTGTTGTTGCTGCTGCTGTTGACTCGTTTGATAATTATAATTATTTGGTTTCACATCAACGCTGTGTAGTTGTGGAGAGGAGCGCGAGACATTATTTGGAGAACTGCCGGCCATATCCATATCACTTTTATCATTTCGCTGCGGGTGCGGGCTTTTGGTTGTTGCAGTTGTCGCAACCGTGTGATCGAGAAGAGCCTGAGCCTGAGATGAGTAGGACGAACATGTTGTCGGCGGATGCATTGCAATAATTTGTGCGTGTTGACAAGAAGGGTTTATCTAGAGATCAGCGCAGTGAATGAACAATGCACAATGCAATGCTAAAATGGCGAACTCGATGGGCCTGCGTGTAGGTATATGAGTAGGTCGATTGCCAGGGAATGGAGGGTGACAATCTTCATATTCGAATCTATCGACTTCTTCTCATCATTGCTGCTGTATCACCTCCATCGGAAGAGGAGTTGTTCGAAGTACTTCTACTTATATAATAGCGAGGATCAGATTGCATGGTGAGACAAACGTTATGAATTTCACCCTTGATGATTTTTGTAGCATTGCGTGATATATAATGATGATTGTTATTCGTCAGATGTTGTTGTTGTTGTTGCTGCTGCTGTTGACTCGTTTGATAATTATAATTATTTGGTTTCACATCAACGCTGTGTAGTTGTGGAGAGGAGCGCGAGACATTATTTGGAGAACTGCCGGCCATATCCATATCACTTTTATCATTTCGCTGCGGGTGCGGGCTTTTGGTTGTTGCAGTTGTCGCAACCGTGTGATCGAGAAGAGCCTGAGCCTGAGATGAGTAGGACGAACATGTTGTCGGCGGATGCATTGCAATAATTTGTGCGTGTTGACAAGAAGGGTTTATCTAGAGATCAGCGCAGTGAATGAACAATGCACAATGCAATGCTAAAATGGCGAACTCGATGGGCCTGCGTGTAGGTATATGAGTAGGTCGATTGCCAGGGAATGGAGGGTGACAATCTTCATATTCGAATCTATCGACTTCTTCTCATCATTGCTGCTGTATCACCTCCATCGGAAGAGGAGTTGTTCGAAGTACTTCTACTTATATAATAGCGAGGATCAGATCGCATGGTGAGACAAACGTTATGAATTTCACCCTTGATGATTTTTGTAGCATTGCGTGATATATAATGATGATTGTTATTCGTCAGATGTTGTTGTTGTTGTTGCTGCTGCTGTTGACTCGTTTGATAATTATAATTATTTGGTTTCACATCAACGCTGTGTAGTTGTGGAGAGGAGCGCGAGACATTATTTGGAGAACTGCCGGCCATATCCATATCACTTTTATCATTTCGCTGCGGGTGCGGGCTTTTGGTTGTTGCAGTTGTCGCAACCGTGTGATCGAGAAGAGCCTGAGCCTGAGATGAGTAGGACGAACATGTTGTCGGCGGATGCATTGCAATAATTTGTGCGTGTTGACAAGAAGGGTTTATCTAGAGATCAGCGCAGTGAATGAACAATGCACAATGCAATGCTAAAATGGCGAACTCGATGGGCCTGCGTGTAGGTATATGAGTAGGTCGATTGCCAGGGAATGGAGGGTGACAATCTTCATATTCGAATCTATCGACTTCTTCTCATCATTGCTGCTGTATCACCTCCATCGGAAGAGGAGTTGTTCGAAGTACTTCTACTTATATAATAGCGAGGATCAGATCGCATGGTGAGACAAACGTTATGAATTTCACCCTTGATGATTTTTGTAGCATTGCGTGATATATAATGATGATTGTTATTCGTCAGATGTTGTTGTTGTTGTTGCTGCTGCTGTTGACTCGTTTGATAATTATAATTATTTGGTTTCACATCAACGCTGTGTAGTTGTGGAGAGGAGCGCGAGACATTATTTGGAGAACTGCCGGCCATATCCATATCACTTTTATCATTTCGCTGCGGGTGCGGGCTTTTGGTTGTTGCAGTTGTCGCAACCGTGTGATCGAGAAGAGCCTGAGCCTGAGATGAGTAGGACGAACATGTTGTCGGCGGATGCATTGCAATAATTTGTGCGTGTTGACAAGAAGGGTTTATCTAGAGATCAGCGCAGTGAATGAACAATGCACAATGCAATGCTAAAATGGCGAACTCGATGGGCCTGCGTGTAGGTATATGAGTAGGTCGATTGCCAGGGAATGGAGGGTGACAATCTTCATATTCGAATCTATCGACTTCTTCTCATCATTGCTGCTGTATCACCTCCATCGGAAGAGGAGTTGTTCGAAGTACTTCTACTTATATAATAGCGAGGATCAGATTCGCATGGTGAGACAAACGTTATGAATTTCACCCTTGATGATTTTTGTAGCATTGCGTGATATATAATGATGATTGTTATTCGTCAGATGTTGTTGTTGTTGTTGCTGCTGCTGTTGACTCGTTTGATAATTATAATTATTTGGTTTCACATCAACGCTGTGTAGTTGTGGAGAGGAGCGCGAGACATCATTTGGAGAACTGCCGGCCATATCCATATCACTTTTATCATTTCGCTGCGGGTGCGGGCTTTTGGTTGTTGCAGTTGTCGCAACCGTGTGATCGAGAAGAGCCTGAGCCTGAGATGAGTAGGACGAACATGTTGTCGGCGGATGCATTGCAATAATTTGTGCGTGTTGACAAGAAGGGTTTATCTAGAGATCAGCGCAGTGAATGAACAATGCACAATGCAATGCTAAAATGGCGAACTCGATGGGCCTGCGTGTAGGTATATGAGTAGGTCGATTGCCAGGGAATGGAGGGTGACAATCTTCATATTCGAATCTATCGACTTCTTCTCATCATTGCTGCTGTATCACCTCCATCGGAAGAGGAGTTGTTCGAAGTACTTCTACTTATATAATAGCGAGGATCAGATCGCATGGTGAGACAAACGTTATGAATTTCACCCTTGATGATTTTTGTAGCATTGCGTGATATATAATGATGATTGTTATTCGTCAGATGTTGTTGTTGTTGTTGCTGCTGCTGTTGACTCGTTTGATAATTATAATTATTTGGTTTCACATCAACGCTGTGTAGTTGTGGAGAGGAGCGCGAGACATTATTTGGAGAACTGCCGGCCATATCCATATCACTTTTATCATTTCGCTGCGGGTGCGGGCTTTTGGTTGTTGCAGTTGTCGCAACCGTGTGATCGAGAAGAGCCTGAGCCTGAGATGAGTAGGACGAACATGTTGTCGGCGGATGCATTGCAATAATTTGTGCGTGTTGACAAGAAGGGTTTATCTAGAGATCAGCGCAGTGAATGAACAATGCACAATGCAATGCTAAAATGGCGAACTCGATGGGCCTGCGTGTAGGTATATGAGTAGGTCGATTGCCAGGGAATGGAGGGTGACAATCTTCATATTCGAATCTATCGACTTCTTCTCATCATTGCTGCTGTATCACCTCCATCGGAAGAGGAGTTGTTCGAAGTACTTCTACTTATATAATAGCGAGGATCAGATCGCATGGTGAGACAAACGTTATGAATTTCACCCTTGATGATTTTTGTAGCATTGCGTGATATATAATGATGATTGTTATTCGTCAGATGTTGTTGTTGTTGTTGCTGCTGCTGTTGACTCGTTTGATAATTATAATTATTTGGTTTCACATCAACGCTGTGTAGTTGTGGAGAGGAGCGCGAGACATTATTTGGAGAACTGCCGGCCATATCCATATCACTTTTATCATTTCGCTGCGGGTGCGGGCTTTTGGTTGTTGCAGTTGTCGCAACCGTGTGATCGAGAAGAGCCTGAGCCTGAGATGAGTAGGACGAACATGTTGTCGGCGGATGCATTGCAATAATTTGTGCGTGTTGACAAGAAGGGTTTATCTAGAGATCAGCGCAGTGAATGAACAATGCACAATGCAATGCTAAAATGGCGAACTCGATGGGCCTGCGTGTAGGTATATGAGTAGGTCGATTGCCAGGGAATGGAGGGTGACAATCTTCATATTCGAATCTATCGACTTCTTCTCATCATTGCTGCGTTATCACCTCCATCGGAAGAGGAGTTGTTCGAAGTACTTCTACTTATATAATAGCGAGGATCAGATCGCATGGTGAGACAAACGTTATGAATTTCACCCTTGATGATTTTTGTAGCATTGCGTGATATATAATGATGATTGTTATTCGTCAGATGTTGTTGTTGTTGTTGCTGCTGCTGTTGACTCGTTTGATAATTATAATTATTTGGTTTCACATCAACGCTGTGTAGTTGTGGAGAGGAGCGCGAGACATTATTTGGAGAACTGCCGGCCATATCCATATCACTTTTATCATTTCGCTGCGGGTGCGGGCTTTTGGTTGTTGCAGTTGTCGCAACCGTGTGATCGAGAAGAGCCTGAGCCTGAGATGAGTAGGACGAACATGTTGTCGGCGGATGCATTGCAATAATTTGTGCGTGTTGACAAGAAGGGTTTATCTAGAGATCAGCGCAGTGAATGAACAATGCACAATGCAATGCTAAAATGGCGAACTCGATGGGCCTGCGTGTAGGTATATGAGTAGGTCGATTGCCAGGGAATGGAGGGTGACAATCTTCATATTCGAATCTATCGACTTCTTCTCATCATTGCTGCTGTATCACCTCCATCGGAAGAGGAGTTGTTCGAAGTACTTCTACTTATATAATAGCGAGGATCAGATCGCATGGTGAGACAAACGTTATGAATTTCACCCTTGATGATTTTTGTAGCATTGCGTGATATATAATGATGATTGTTATTCGTCAGATGTTGTTGTTGTTGTTGCTGCTGCTGTTGACTCGTTTGATAATTATAATTATTTGGTTTCACATCAACGCTGTGTAGTTGTGGAGAGGAGCGCGAGACATATTTGGAGAACTGCCGGCCATATCCATATCACTTTTATCATTTCGCTGCGGGTGCGGGCTTTTGGTTGTTGCAGTTGTCGCAACCGTGTGATCGAGAAGAGCCTGAGCCTGAGATGAGTAGGACGAACATGTTGTCGGCGGATGCATTGCAATAATTTGTGCGTGTTGACAAGAAGGGT
Organism: Skeletonema tropicum; assembly: GCA_037178625.1. NCBI lineage: Eukaryota > Bacillariophyta > Thalassiosirophyceae > Thalassiosirales > Thalassiosiraceae > Skeletonema > Skeletonema tropicum. The sequence continues at coordinate 201,358 of JAWZXG010000030.1, forward strand.
TTATCTAGAGATCAGCGCAGTGAATGAACAATGCACAATGCAATGCTAAAATGGCGAACTCGATGGGCCTGCGTGTAGGTATATGAGTAGGTCGATTGCCAGGGAATGGAGGGTGACAATCTTCATATTCGAATCTATCGACTTCTTCTCATCATTGCTGCTGTATCACCTCCATCGGAAGAGGAGTTGTTCGAAGTACTTCTACTTATATAATAGCGAGGATCAGATCGCATGGTGAGACAAACGTTATGAATTTCACCCTTGATGATTTTTGTAGCATTGCGTGATATATAATGATGATTGTTATTCGTCAGATGTTGTTGTTGTTGTTGCTGCTGCTGTTGACTCGTTTGATAATTAATTATTTGGTTTCACATCAACGCTGTGTAGTTGTGGAGAGGAGCGCGAGACATTATTTGGAGAACTGCCGGCCATATCCATATCACTTTTATCATTTCGCTGCGGGTGCGGGCTTTTGGTTGTTGCAGTTGTCGCAACCGTGTGATCGAGAAGAGCCTGAGCCTGAGATGAGTAGGACGAACATGTTGTCGGCGGATGCATTGCAATAATTTGTGCGTGTTGACAAGAAGGGTTTATCTAGAGATCAGCGCAGTGAATGAACAATGCACAATGCAATGCTAAAATGGCGAACTCGATGGGCCTGCGTGTAGGTATATGAGTAGGTCGATTGCCAGGGAATGGAGGGTGACAATCTTCATATTCGAATCTATCGACTTCTTCTCATCATTGCTGCTGTATCACCTCCATCGGAAGAGGAGTTGTTCGAAGTACTTCTACTTATATATAATAGCGAGGATCAGATCGCATGGTGAGACAAACGTTATGAATTTCACCCTTGATGATTTTTGTAGCATTGCGTGATATATAATGATGATTGTTATTCGTCAGATGTTGTTGTTGTTGTTGCTGCTGCTGTTGACTCGTTTGATAATTATTTGGTTTCACATCAACGCTGTGTAGTTGTGGAGAGGAGCGCGAGACATTATTTGGAGAACTGCCGGCCATATCCATATCACTTTTATCATTTCGCTGCGGGTGCGGGCTTTTGGTTGTTGCAGTTGTCGCAACCGTGTGATCGAGAAGAGCCTGAGCCTGAGATGAGTAGGACGAACATGTTGTCGGCGGATGCATTGCAATAATTTGTGCGTGTTGACAAGAAGGGTTTATCTAGAGATCAGCGCAGTGAATGAACAATGCACAATGCAATGCTAAAATGGCGAACTCGATGGGCCTGCGTGTAGGTATATGAGTAGGTCGATTGCCAGGGAATGGAGGGTGACAATCTTCATATTCGAATCTATCGACTTCTTCTCATCATTGCTGCTGTATCACCTCCATCGGAAGAGGAGTTGTTCGAAGTACTTCTACTTATATAATAGCGAGGATCAGATCTGCATGGTGAGACAAACGTTATGAATTTCACCCTTGATGATTTTTGTAGCATTGCGTGATATATAATGATGATTGTTATTCGTCAGATGTTGTTGTTGTTGTTGCTGCTGCTGTTGACTCGTTTGATAATTATTTGGTTTCACATCAACGCTGTGTAGTTGTGGAGAGGAGCGCGAGACATTATTTGGAGAACTGCCGGCCATATCCATATCACTTTTATCATTTCGCTGCGGGTGCGGGCTTTTGGTTGTTGCAGTTGTCGCAACCGTGTGATCGAGAAGAGCCTGAGCCTGAGATGAGTAGGACGAACATGTTGTCGGCGGATGCATTGCAATAATTTGTGCGTGTTGACAAGAAGGGTTTATCTAGAGATCAGCGCAGTGAATGAACAATGCACAATGCAATGCTAAAATGGCGAACTCGATGGGCCTGCGTGTAGGTATATGAGTAGGTCGATTGCCAGGGAATGGAGGGTGACAATCTTCATATTCGAATCTATCGACTTCTTCTCATCATTGCTGCTGTATCACCTCCATCGGAAGAGGAGTTGTTCGAAGTACTTCTACTTATATAATAGCGAGGATCAGATCGCATGGTGAGACAAACGTTATGAATTTCACCCTTGATGATTTTTGTAGCATTGCGTGATATATAATGATGATTGTTATTCGTCAGATGTTGTTGTTGTTGTTGCTGCTGCTGTTGACTCGTTTGATAATTATAATTATTTGGTTTCACATCAACGCTGTGTAGTTGTGGAGAGGAGCGCGAGACATTATTTGGAGAACTGCCGGCCATATCCATATCACTTTTATCATTTCGCTGCGGGTGCGGGCTTTTGGTTGTTGCAGTTGTCGCAACCGTGTGATCGAGAAGAGCCTGAGCCTGAGATGAGTAGGACGAACATGTTGTCGGCGGATGCATTGCAATAATTTGTGCGTGTTGACAAGAAGGGTTTATCTAGAGATCAGCGCAGTGAATGAACAATGCACAATGCAATGCTAAAATGGCGAACTCGATGGGCCTGCGTGTAGGTATATGAGTAGGTCGATTGCCAGGGAATGGAGGGTGACAATCTTCATATTCGAATCTATCGACTTCTTCTCATCATTGCTGCTGTATCACCTCCATCGGAAGAGGAGTTGTTCGAAGTACTTCTACTTATATAATAGCGAGGATCAGATTCGCATGGTGAGACAAACGTTATGAATTTCACCCTTGATGATTTTTGTAGCATTGCGTGATATATAATGATGATTGTTATTCGTCAGATGTTGTTGTTGTTGTTGCTGCTGCTGTTGACTCGTTTGATAATTATAATTATTTGGTTTCACATCAACGCTGTGTAGTTGTGGAGAGGAGCGCGAGACATATTTGGAGAACTGCCGGCCATATCCATATCACTTTTATCATTTCGCTGCGGGTGGCGGGCTTTTGGTTGTTGCAGTTGTCGCAACCGTGTGATCGAGAAGAGCCTGAGCCTGAGATGAGTAGGACGAACATGTTGTCGGCGGATGCATTGCAATAATTTGTGCGTGTTGACAAGAAGGGTTTATCTAGAGATCAGCGCAGTGAATGAACAATGCACAATGCAATGCTAAAATGGCGAACTCGATGGGCCTGCGTGTAGGTATATGAGTAGGTCGATTGCCAGGGAATGGAGGGTGACAATCTTCATATTCGAATCTATCGACTTCTTCTCATCATTGCTGCTGTATCACCTCCATCGGAAGAGGAGTTGTTCGAAGTACTTCTACTTATATAATAGCGAGGATCAGATTGCATGGTGAGACAAACGTTATGAATTTCACCCTTGATGATTTTTGTAGCATTGCGTGATATATAATGATGATTGTTATTCGTCAGATGTTGTTGTTGTTGTTGCTGCTGCTGTTGACTCGTTTGATAATATAGATTATTTGGTTTCACATCAACGCTGTGTAGTTTTTTTTGTGGGGGGAGAGAGCGCGAGACATTATTTGGAGAACTGCCGGCCATATCCATATCACTTTTATCATTTCGCTTTCGCGGTGCGGGCTTTTGGTGTTGCAGTTGTCGCAACCGTGTGATCGAGAAGAGCCTGACCTGAGATGAGTAGGACGAACATGTTGTCGGCGGATGCATTGCAATAATTTGTGCGTGTTGACAAGAAGGGTTTATCTAGAGATCAGCGCAGTGAATGACAATGCACAATGCAATGCTAAAAAAAAAAAAATGGCGAAACTCGATGGGCCTGCGTGTAGGTATATGAGTAGGTCGATTGCCAGGGAATGGAGGGTGACAATCTCATATTCGAATCTATCGACTTCTTCTCATCATTGCTGCTGTATCACCTCCATCGGAAGAGGAGTTGTTCGAAGTACTTCTACTTATATAATAGCGAGGATCGATCGCATGGTGAGACAAACGTTATGAATTTCACCCTTGATGATTTTGTAGCATTGCGTGATATATAATGATGATTGTTATTCGTCAGATGTTGTTGTTGTTGTTTTTGTTGCTGCTGCTGTTGACTCGTTTGATAATTATATTATTTTGGTTTCACATCAACGCTGTGTAGTTGTGGCGAGAGGAGCGCGAGACATTTATTTTTTGGGAGAACTGCCGGCCATATCCATAGACCCTCACTTTTTCTTTCGCTGCGGGTGAGGGCGGGCTTTTGGTGTTGCAGTTGTCGCAACCGTGTGATCGAGAAGAGCCTTACCACCGAGCCTGAGATGAGTAGGCCACGAACATGTTGTCGGCGGATGCATTGCAATAATTTGTGCGTGTTGACAAGAAGGGTTTATCTAGAGATCAGCTCGCAGTGAATTTCTATCGAACAATGCCAATGCAATGCTCCAAAATGGCGGGGGGGGAACTCGATGGGCC